>PVIY010024149.1:0-38421 GCA_004026745.1 Myrmecophaga tridactyla | reverse complement strand
GAAATGAAAAAGTCTATTGTGGTGATTAAAAAAAACATTTAAACCTTCTAGCCTCCTATATTCTGGAGCAGCTAGAAGGAAAAATCTGAGAGGATCGTATGGTAGCCCATGGCAAGTTCTGGAATCTGTCCTGTAAATACTTGATGAAGAGTGCTTTGAAAACTATTGCCTTTTTTTTTTTACATGGGCAGGCACCTGGAATCAGACCCGGGTATCCAGCACGACAGGGGAGAACCCTGCCTGCTGAATTACTGTGGCCTGCCTGTTGCTTTTTTATCTCTTTGCTATATATATATATATATATCTATATATAGATATATATAGATATATATGTTATACTATACAGTAAAAAAGTTTAAAAAAAAAAGTAAGCTGTGAGGCTGTGCTGGGTTACAGCCCCTGCTGCCATCCTGTCAGCCCCTAGGGTTTCTGTGAGCTCATATGACACTCCAGAATGGGAGAGCCAATCTGAGGGCAGATTGTGGGGGGGGGGGGTTTGTTTTGTTTTTTCTTTTTTTGCTTGGGGAGGCACCAGGAATTGAACTCAGGTCTCCCACATGGCAGGTGAGAACTTCATCTGCTGAGCCACTGTGGCCCACCCGAGAGCAGACTGAATCCAGCTTCATTCAACATTATTACCAGTTATTTGATAATGGCATCATGCCTTAGGTGGGAAGGAAGCAGCTCCAGGGGAATGCTGCCATTGTGGAGAAATGGCTTTCTTTCCAGAAAATCCAGCACAGCATCACGGCACAAGATGATTAACCTATGCCAGATAGCTGCATCATCAGCTATAATTATGAGCCAGCTCAAGACGAATGGAGACCCCATCATGGGGTTCCACCAGATATTCCTATTAAAGAACATCAATGATGGTTGGGTTTACACTAATGACATGTTCAAGCTTGCCCTGTACAACTTGGGCTGACTGCCTCTCTTCCAGGCACCCACACTGTTTTCCTCCTTCCTCCTCTTCCTAATACTATTCACATTCCTCCAGCTGCACCAAATGTTAGGTAGTTAAGAAGTCATGAGCTCACCACATGGGAAAAGGGCCTTTTCCCAAGTCCCAAGGCTGCCCTAGAAGGCTACAACCACTTTTAACAGACAGTTGAATTGAACATTCTGCCTTTAACAGATAGTTAAATGGTTAAATTAAGCAAACTGCATCAGAACATTCCACCTTTAATGGATGGTTAAATGGTTAAATTGAGCTAAGTGCATCAGAACACCCTATTAAAGTAAGAAACAAAGGAAAAACCCCAAGAAAGCCCTCTAGTAACATGTGCGCAATCCTACCATCAGCTGGCCCCATTAAACCCTGAACTAAACTGTAATCTGGGCCAGTCTGGTCCTTCACCAACTGAGCCCATCCTTCTTTAGGATGTATTTCTTCCTCTCTCTACCAGCTGCTTTTAACAAATCACCTTGCTCTCCCAACTTCGACTGGAGTTTCAATTCTTTGTCTTGGCGAGTCAAGGACCAGGACTCCTGGCCAGGTAAGGCAAGAGCTCCCTGCTCTCTCATCAAGAGAAACACCTCTGAAGAATCTACAGGTCCCTCATTCATGTAACAGAGAAATTAGGAATTAGGGGATGATTATGACTACTGAATCATTACACAGATATTTTATTTTTATATTGTAGAATATGCAGAATATCTGAAATTACTGTAACTCAACTAGTCTCACCATTGTTTATACTTTTTATTATAATGATTATTCTACCCTGGTGTCAGCCTCGTGTATACTTACTATTACTCTGATTATTATAGCCTAGTCTCAGCTCTATTTATACCTACTGCTGTAGTGGTAAAACTCCGTTCCAGATGTTTGAATCCATAAAAACTCTGAACTCCTTAGGCTCTAGAAGACAGTTTCTAGGCCAGTAGGCATCTGATCTCCTGCACTACGCCTAGCAATAAACTGTTTCTCTTTTTGAAACCCAGTACCTCAGGAATTTGACTCTTGAGCTCATCAAAGAATCTAGTGCTTTTGAACCGTATCATTTGCCTCTAATTTACCGCCGGCAGCATTTTCTCGTTTCTCACTGCCCTTGAGCCGGGACCCGCAGGCTCTACCTTCAGCTTCGCGGTACAAGTTCCGTGCCCTCCTTTCCTGCTCGCTCCCGCCAGGCCCTAAAGGTCTCCCCAGGCGCTCCCTGCCCGGACCCTTGTCGATCTGGCCGCTGCCCCCACCAAAACCAAGAACTCGGCTATTGCCCAGGATGCTGCTCCACCAGATTTCCCGCGCCGCTGGGAGGATCTGGGAAGGCAGGGATGTCTCCAGGCCGGAAGCGACTTCGGGGTCATGTTTACTACGGGCGGCAGGCCGGAAGCGACGCTGACGCCATGTTTGTAGGGGGAGGGGCCGCGGCTGCTGCGCTGGTACCTGATGGTGGCGAATAAAACTCGATGGCTTAGAGAGAAAAAAAAAACTATGGCTTGCCTATTTGGAGGGGACGGTGAAGGAATTAGAGACACAGGAACACAAACTACTCGGAGAACTCAAGAGAGCGCTCAGGGCCCGAGGGGGTCGGTGGCCGCTGTGGCCTACGGAGGTGGTTTCGGAGCCTGTCGGTGCGTACCGCCTCCAGACTGCCCCGCCTGTGGCTCTGGTGAGTCCGGGAGCTGCGGGAGTCGGCGGGAAGATGTGGGTGGGTAGCGGCTAGTTCCCCAGAGGCCCCCTCCCCACTGGGGCGGGCATTCAGAGTGGGCGCCATGGCTAACCGGAACCACCCCTTATCACTTGTCCTTCACTCCCCATTAGTTGCCCCTGGTATTACTGTGGTACTGTGCTGATATCTTCCTGTTAACTATTGACCATAGCATGCATTTTTAGTTTTGCCCCATACCTCACTACTATTGACTCTTTGTCCACAAAGACTTTGAAATAGTTCATACGAGAACTTTATTTATAATTGTAGATTTAATCAGGGGCATACATGGCGCCCTACCTGCCCTTTCAATCATATTCACCTTCCATATAGTAATGGTACTTATAGCCCCACTAATTAGCCACCATCACTTCTATCTGTTCCCTTGCATTTAGGTTCAACCTCATTGAGTAGCCTTTGTTGGTCTCTGCTTTTGTGTACCTCTAGGTCTGTTATGTTCTAAGGTGTAACCTCCAAGATTACCTTTACCAGAGTCATAATAGCTAAATCATGCAGTATCTGTCCTTGTGTTTCTGACTTACTTCACTCAGCATTATGTCCCCAGCATGTTCAACCACATTGTCATATGCTTCAGGACCTCATTTGGTCTTACTACTGTATAATATTCGATCCTATGTATATACCGCATTTTGTTTATCCATTTTGTTTATCTGTTGATGGGCACTTGCATTGTTTCCATCTCTTGGCAACTGCAAATAGTGCCGCTGTGAACATCAGTGTGAAAATGTCTGTTCATGTCACTGCTTTCAGCTCTTCTGGGTATATGCCAAATACTGGTATTGCTGGATCATAGAGCAACTTGAATATGTAGTTTTCTGAGGAATCGCCAAACTGTTTTCCACAGTGGCTGCACCATTATACTTTCCCGCCAACAGTGTTCCAATTTCTCATATTGGAACATATGCAGTCATTTTTATAAGTATGAATAAATATCTCATTTTTGTCTTGATTTTCATTTCCCTTGTGGCTAATGAAAATGAGCATCTCTTCCTGTGGTTTTTAGCCATCTGTATTTGCTCCTGAGAAAAATATTTATTCATATCCTCTGCCCATTTTAAAATTGTGTTGTTCATTCTTTTTGTTGTTGAACTGTATAAATTATTTAGGGACACAGGATATCAAGCCTTTAGCCAATATTTGGTTTCCAAATATTTTCTCCCATTGAGTTGGTTGCCTCTTCACCTTTTTAATAAAGGCCTTTGAAGTACAGAAGTTCTTGATCTTAAGGAGTTCCCATCTGTCTATTTTTTCTTTTGCTGCTTCTGCTTTAGGTGTCAAGTTTAAGAAGCTATCTCCTATCACTAGATCTTAAAGATGTTTCCTTGCATTTTCTTCTAGAAGTTTTATGGTACCAGCTCTTAAACTTAGATCTTTAATCCATTTTGAATTAATTTTTCCATAGGATGTAAGGTAGGGATCCTCTTTCATTCTTTTGACTATTGATTTTCAATTTTCCCATGCCCATTTATTGAAAAGACTATTCTGTCCCAGTTCAGTGGATTTGGAAGCCTTATTGAAGATGAATTGTCCATAGATTTGATGATCTATCTCTGCACTCTTGATTTTATTCCATTGATCAATACTTCTTTGTGCAAGTACCATGCTGTTTTGACTATTGTGGCTTTATAGTAAGCTTTAAAGTCAGGAAGTGATAGTCTTTCTACTTCACTTTTCTTTTTTAGGATATCTTTAGATATTTGGGTCTCTTTCACTTCTACATAAATTTGATAAATAGCTTTTCCAAGTCTTCAAGGTGGGTTGTTGTGATTTTGATTGGTATTGCATTGAATCTGTAGATCTGTTTGGGTAGAATTGACATCATAGCAATATTCAACCCTTCTGTACATGAGCATGGTGTGTCTTTCCATCTATTTAGGTCAGCTTTTATTTGTTGTAGCATTTTTTAAAATTTATCTGTGTATAAGTCCCTGACATCTCTCATTAGACTTGTTCCTAGATACCTGATTCTTGTGGTCACTATTTTGAATGAATTTTTTTCTTTAGTTGTCATCTCAAATAGCTCATTGCTTGTATATAGAAACATTACTGATTTTTGTGCATTAATCTTGTATCCCACCACTTTGCTGAATTTATTTGCTCAAGTAGCTTTGCTGTAGATTTCTTAGGGTTTTCTAAGTATAAGATTAAGTCATTGTGCTGGTTTGATAGGATAATGTACCCTAGAAAAGCCATGTTTTAATCCTGATCCAATCTTGTGGAAGCAACCATTTCTTTTAAACCATTTTCAATACTGTATGTTGGAAACTTGATTAGATTATCTCCACAGAGATGTGTCTCATATCTTTGAGGGAGGTATGACTCCCACACATTCCAGGTGGGTCTTGATTAGTTTACTGGAACCCTTTAAAAGTGGAAGTATTTTGGAGAAAGAGACAGAGCCACAGCAGAGCCATGAGATGAGAAAGCCACAAGAACCACAAGAGCCCATCTAACCAGAGACCTTTGGAGATGAAGAAGAAAAACATCCCTAGGGGAGCTTCATGAAACAAGAAGCCTGGAGAAAAAGCTAGCAGACATCACCATGTTTGCCATGGGCCATTCAAGTTGAGAGAGAAACCCTGAATTTCTTCAGCCTTCTTGAGTGAAGAAAACATCTTGTTGGTGCTTTAATTTAGACATTTCTATAGCTTTGTCTTAATTTGGATATTTTCACAGTCTTAGAACTGTAAACTAGCAACTTAATAAATTCCCCTTTTTAAAAGCCATTGCATTTCTGGTATATCATATTCCAGAATGATATACCAACTAGAATGATCATCTACAAATAATGAAACTTTTACTTCTTCCTTTCCTATTTGGATGCCTTGTATTTCTTTCTCCTGTCTAATCATACCAGCTAGAACTTCTAATGCAATGTGAATAATAGTGGTGACATTGGGCATCTTTGTCTTTTTCCCAGTCTTAGAGGGAATGTTTTCAGTTTCTCATCAGTAAGTATGATGCTGGCTATGATTTTTTCATATATGCCTTTTATGATATTGAGAAAGTTTCCTTCAATTCCTACTTTTGAGAAGTTTTTATCAGGAAAGGATGCTAGATTTTGTCAAATGTTTTTTCAGCATCAATCTATATGATCATGTGATTTTTCCCTTTTGATTTGTTAATGTGCTGTAATACAGTGATTGGTTTTCTTATGTTGAACTCTCTTGTGTTCTAGTTTGCTGGCTGCCAGAATGCAATATATCAGAAATGGAACAGCTTTTAAAAAGGGGAATTTAATAAGTTGCTAGTTCACAGTTCTAAGGCTGAGAAAATGTCCCAATTTAAACAAGTCTATAGAAATGTCCAATCTAAGGTATCCAGGGAAAGATACCTTGGTTCAAGAAGGCCAATGATGTTCAGCATTTCTCTCTCAGCTAGAAGAGCACATGGCGAACATGGCAGCATCTGCTGGCTTACTCTCCAGGCCTCTTGTTTCAAACCTCTTTCCCTTCTTCATCTCCAAAGGTTACTGGCTGGGGGACTCTGTGGTTCTCTTGGCCTAATGGCTTTGCTCAACTCTGCTGTTGTTTTCTCTTGGCTCTAAAAAGGGACTCTCTTCAAAATGTTTCCTCTTTTAAAGGATTAATGGGTAGAGTCACAACTCCATGGAAGCTATCTGATCAAAAGTTACCACCCACAGTTGGGTGGGTCACATCTCCATAGGAACAGTCAATGCTCCCAGCCAGCAATTTTGAATGAGGATTAGAGGACATGGCTTTTCTGGGGTCCAGCACAGATTCAAACTGGCACACGTTGTATTCCTGGTGTAAATCTCACCTGGTCATAACGTATAATTCTTTTAATGTGTCATTGGATTTGATTTGCTAGTATTTTGTTAATAATTTTTACATCTATGTTTATTAGGGAGATTGGTCTGTAGTTTTCCTTCCTTGTAGCATCTTTATTCAGTTTTAGTATTAAAGAAATGTTAGCTTCTGTTTTAGTTTGCAAGCTGTTAGAATGCAATATACCAGAAATACAGTGGCCTTTTAAAAGGGAAATTTATTAAGTTGCAAGTTTACAGTTCTAAGGCCATGAAAATGTCCAAGTTAAGGCACCAACAAGAGGTTACCTTCACTCAAGAAAGACCAGTGAAGTTCAGGGTTTCTCTCTCAGCTGGGAGGGCACATGGCGATGTCTGCTAGCTTTCTCTCCTGGCTTCTTGTTTCATCTCCAAAGGTCTCAGGCTGTGTGGGTTCTGTTAGTTGTGGTGGCTCTCTCAGTTCTAAAGCTTTTTCCAAAATGGTTCCCTCTTAAAGGACTCCAGTAAACAAACCCATCTTGAATGAGTGGAGATACGTCTCCATGGAAATCATCAAATCAAAAGTTACTACCCACAGTTAGGTGGGTCACATCTCCATGAAAACCATCAGAAAGGTCCCACCCAGCAATATTGAATGAGCAGTATTGAAAAGCACATGGCTTTTCTGGCATGCGTAATAGCTTCAAACAGGCACATTCCACACTTTGGACCCCCAAAAGACATGTTCTTTCCAAATGCAAAATATATTCATTCCTTAACAATATCAAAAACCTTAACCATTTCCATAACAATACAATACAAAGTAAGAAACAGTACAAAATCTCATCAAAATCAGCTACGTGCATGGTCTGTCCTAAGGCAAAATTCTCCTCTGGTTTTGGACCTGCTAAAACTCTTAAGTTATCTGCTGCCAACATACAAAGGAGAGACAGTCACAGGATACATGTTGCAGTTTCCATAGAGAGAAATTGAAAGGAAAACAGGGGTCACTGGACCTATACAGTTCTGGAAATCTGCAGGGTATATACCATTAGATTTGAGAGTCTGAGAGTCATTTTTCCTCAGTGCTTTAGAAAGCTGCAGTTCCACCCTTTTCAAGGGCCAACACAGTGGCCTAGCTCTCTCCAAATGCAACCTTGAGGGGAATTGAGGAGACCACCCTTTTCTTGGCTCCACCCTCTTCAAATACCAGGGTTGTACCTGGGCTCTCTGTCATCTCCAGGACATATGCTCACCCCCTCCAGAAAAATGGGGTGACAGCTAGGCTCTCCCCAGTTCTCAAGGAATGTGCTGTGTCCTTTCTAAGGTCTGAGGTGACACGACTCTTCCTGAGCAAGGAGGTGGAATGCCCATCCTCTGCTTTCAGGGCAAACTCACCCTCTCCAAGTATTTGGGTGGGTCTGCTCTCCTGGCCTGAGGTTTCTTGACTTCAGACCTTAGTTTCCATGGTTCTGCCTTTTTTAAAATATTTTTTATAATATCTGCATTATTTTTTCTTCAAAGTGTCCCTTTTCTACCCCTCTTAGTCCAGACTGGCAGTGGTACTGTTTATACAGATCCCACAGCACTTTTCTTCACTTTCTATGTAGTAGGCAAGGATCAGGCAAGGATGTTGGGTTGGGAATTAGAAGTATCAGCATGAACTCATGGTTTCCATATGCATAGATACGTACAGAAATAAATGTAAATATGAATGGGTATGTGTAATGTATATATAAAATGCATGTATCTAGCTCTGTCCACTGAGAGTACTTGTGAGCAGTGAGCACACTGAGCAGCCAGATCTTGGTTTATTATCATTTTCCACTAAAAAGAATTCCTCAAAGAACTGAGGACTTCTCAAAGGAATAGCTGATTCCAAGACCTATACATGGAAAGTATAAGATAAGCTTGATCATCTTTTATGCTAGAGTATAAGGAAGTGGTCAAAGAATGATGGAGTCATGTCATAAGGACCCAGGAGCCATCCTGAAGGGGCTTCTACTGGCCAAGTCTGGTAAAATTTGAGCATCAAAATGAATAGTGATAATAACAAACTATAGTATAATAAACTATCACCCATTAGATAAAATGGAAAACTGACTTCTTGCTGCTATAAATAGTAGAATGTGGAAAGAGTGATGAATTTAGGCCATTACCATTTTGCAACCACTGCAGTAATAATTCAAGAAACATCAATGCATGCTAAAACTAGCAAGTGAAAATTTGATGAGAAATAGGATACTTACATAATCTCAAAATACTTCCTCACAAAATACTAATTACAAAAAGTAAGTACTTGTAAAAATTAGTTAACTTGAGCTTTGATCTGTATAGTTTTCCATGTGTATGTTATACTTAAATACATATGTAAGCATGGGAAGTATTTGTAGTGTGGAAAACTGGCCAACACCAGCATAATCAAGTGACAAAAGTTAAGATGATCACATACCTCCTAGTAGGACACTGTGAGAAGACAGTATCATTTCTGTGATAACCTTGCTAAAAATGGGATACACTTACAAACACTAGCCAAACCCAAACTGTACAACTATGATCCGTACTCATCAAAAGTGTCAAGGTCAGAAGGAAGAAAAGGCTGAACAACTGTCTTAGACCAAAGGAGACTAAAGAGACCTGACAATGTTTAGTTCTGAACTGGATATGAAGAACACTGTTGGGACAACTGATAAAATTTGGGGGGGCTCTGAGGTTTACATAATAGTAACGTCAATATTAATATCTTGACTTTGAAGGTTGTTTTGTAGTTATGTGATTATATGGGAGGATGACTTAGGAAAAAGAAATAGTTCTTTGTACTAGTCTTACAACTTTTCTAAAAGGTTTAAATTATTTCATAAAAAATATAGAGAGAGAGTAAATGAATATGTGTATACAGTTTTTTTAAATGTAGATAAGAAATGATGAAGGCTTGTACTTAGATAGGGACATTAGGGAAAGAGGGAAGAAATAGATGCTAGAAATAGATTTGGCAGTAGAATTCCTGGGCTGTTCAGAAAGAGAAAGAGATTTAGGATGATATCTCCTAGGTGCCTTCATGAACAAAGGTATCACAGACTGGTTTTGCATGAAAGGCAATGTGATATTTGTGGCCACTTAATTTATAAGCTCAGACTTGCGGACAACAAAGATTCAGTGATATAAAAACAGAATTTATTAGGAAAGTAATTAAAAGATTATTAGAAATAAGACATAGTTACATCACCAGATAGGACAGGACCAAGAGGAGTGCTGGGAATCTCAGACACAGCATTCAGGGTCTGATTAATAAAAATCCACAGCAGAGCATTCTTTTCCCAGATTCTGATGAGACTCTCTCTTTCTCATAAGATTCTCCTCTCTTTCTGACTGCTTGCATGTAATGTTTTTTTCTTTTCCTTTTCCTTTTCCTTTTCTTTTTCTTGCATGGGCAGCCACCAGGAATTGAATCCCGGGCTCTGGCATGGCAGGTGATAATTCTGCCACTGAACCTCCATCGCACTGCCCTAATTGTTATGATATTTTTACACAATAGTGGCCAAATTCTAATTAGCTTGCATGACCAGGCCCAGTTTGGTCCTCTGCGAACTGACTAGGAATCGAGAGGTGCTTCCTGGAACCTAGATATCTTTATCAAAGTATGTCTCCTTCTAGGAGGATAGCCAGTCCTCCCAGCTGGAGTGCCCATTTCAACAATTTATTACTAAGGTCATGCAATGGCAGCATCAGTTGAATAGAACAGACTCTACAAATTTATCTTTCCCTGACATTTGGCCCTTAGAGTCTGATCTGTTCATGATGTAAGAAATGGTTGTTTTTAGGGTAAATTTAGTCTATACATATATTTTAATTTAAATACAGGACAAAGCATTAAAACATTTTTATACAAGCATAAAGGAATTCAGGTATCTCCAGGATTTGAACATCACTTAACCAGTACAACAAGAGTATATATTAAGAACAGATTCATTTACAGCAATAATACTTTAGATTAATGGACTAAGCCATCTGTCTGGAGCAAGAAAAGAAAGAAAAGGAATATCACCCAGCCAGGACAGTATTCTTCTGCATTCTTCTTCCATGATGCAATATTTAAGAGATTAAGCCACCTGGTCTGGGGCAAGAAAAGGAATATCTCCCAGTCAGTACAGCATTTACAAAACAGAAAAGAAACATCACCCAGATTAGTCTGGGGTACCCAGTACAATATGTTAAATAAACACATTACCAGCTAGTACAATATTTTTATACTAGCTTTTCTAGCCTGGGGCAAAAACAAACACATAAAGCATTACCCAGTCAGGGCAGTATTCTTTTTATATTCACTACACTGGTCTGGAGCAAATATAGACAACAGCAGGAGAACAAGCAATAGAGTAGAATTAAAGATGTTATTATATCAGCTAATGTTTTTAATACCAAACACCAAGTACCAGTGAGAGAAGTCCACCATAACTGCAAAGGGTCTTAGGAAAGAGTGTGTATGACTTTCATTTCCTCATCTATTTCTTGTAAAGCATTTTTAACAGAATCTTAATTATCAGGGATACACACACACACACACACACACACACACAACATTTTACGTCTATAACAGCACAAGCTTCTTTTTGAGCGGTTGTTAGATTTAGCCGAATTCAGTTTTGTTTAGTGGTTGGTGTTATTCACCGCAGAAGTCCTTCAGCTGCATCAGTCAGGAGTTCAATACAGATCCAGCAGTGAGAGACATTAGGTACTTGGACATAGGTATGAGCCCATGATGTCAGACCATTAGCCATTCATCTGGCAATCATTCAGTTGAAGATGATGAACACTGTAACATACTTAGTTATAAAGAAAAAGTTTGTTAATAGCAATATTTTTAATTCATTCTTTTCAACATAGGTCATTACCATTGTATTATTATTTTTCTCTGCTATTATTTCAATGGTCTTTGGCCTGTCTTGGTTGTGTTTCTTTATTCAGATTTTAGAGCTAATTTTAAAAGCGTAGCCAAGTCCTCCTACACGAATTGTTACATTAGGAGCATGATTTAGCTTTTCCCAGTTTTCTTTTTGTCAGGAATAATTCATTGCCCTTAAAATGGGAACCGTTGTCACTTTGGATTTGTAAAAGGGGATCTGTAATAATATCAAGTTTTACAAATATTTCTTTGGGTGGCACATTGGTATGCACAGGCAACAAGCACTCCAGAGTAGGTGTCTACATAGGTGTATATGTATTGACACCCTCTTATTATGAAGCAATGATTCAATATAATTGATTTGCCGTATTTGAGCAGGGCCTCTTGCCAATTCCCCTGCTATTATTTTTTGTATTGTTTGTAAAGCATCTTTCTTACAAATTTCCCATTGATTTTTAATCTGATTTAAAATAAGAAAGGTAAGTCAGTCCCTCTGGCTTGTGCCCACCTGTGCATAGCTTGTGTGTTTAAATGTCCAGGTTGCCAATGCACCCATTGCACAAGTGTTCTTCAGTAATGGTGTTCACAGCAATTTTTGCCAAGGCATCTATAGTAGCATTATGCTCATCTTCAGGTGAATTTAGGGTCAAGTGGACATCTACATGAAATACAGCTACATTAGTACATTGAACAGTTTCCCATATTTCTTTTTCCGTAATGTTTCCCCCCATAATTCACTTCCATGTATTTCTCAATTATTCTGTTTCCAGATAGGCATTCAAATAGTTAACTTATTAGTCATTGTTTATGCATCAGTAAATAAAGGACATTCACTTCCTTTTTCATACACCAGGGACTGCTGCACTGCTTTCAGTTCTGCTAGTTGATTCTTGCCCTTTTGTCATGGCTGTTTTTTAAACTTTTATCTTTTGAGAAGGAAGTCACTGATTCACTGGGCCACAGGGTGTTCTTTTTTTTTTTTTACATGGGCAGGCACCAGGAAGTGAACCTGGGTCCTCTGGCATGGCAGGCGAGCATTCTTGCCTGCTGAGCCACCGTCACAGGGTGTTCTTGATGCACTTATCTTATTTTTGTAAGCAAAACTGAGAAGATTTGGTTAAATTATTATACTGTTGTCTAATATTATGTAAAAAGGTCAATTACTGACAGACAGAGAATGTCTTAATTTCTATAACTTTTTTTAAAACGCTTTTATGCAACTTAAAATATGTCAAATGAACTTTATTTTTAGCACTTCATTTTTATAAAGTTAAATAACAAATGTACAGCTGTTTGGAATAAAAAGATATCCTTTAGAGTGTGACTTTGAGAAAGCAAAATATTAGAAGTTATCAGATTTGAGACAATATTTAGTTTCTTTAACTATAGCTGTAGGAAAAAACAGCCTTTTCAAGCAATGAGATGATTCCTTTTTCTTACACAGCCAAGAACATGATAAAGGTAACATAAAGTATAAGAAGCTATTTTGATAAAACACACTTTATGCTTTTTACACTGATTACTTAAAAAAGACTTTTATAATTTTTCACTAAAACAGGCCAAGAGTCCAAGAAAATTTTGTCACTGTAACAGAGAGAAAACTAAATCTTAGTCTTGCATCAATATATGATCTGTTTTTGTTTTGTTTTGCATGGGCAGGCACCAGGAATCGAACCCAGGTCTCCACCATGGCAGGCAAGAACTCTGCCTGCTGAGCCACCATGGCCCACCCTCAATATATTATTTGATATTAAAGTTTTCAAAAATTTCATAGATAGACCCATTAAATCTTTCTTCACTTTGACCATAATTTTCCACAAACCTTTGGCAACTTACTGTATCTATTCAGACTTTGTCTTACATTTTCCTCATTCTGTAACAGCCATTTATTTTATCTTGGGACAAAACTGCTCTCTTTTTCCTTTTAATAAAAACACATCCTTTAAAACTTCATGCTTAATCATTACTCCAAGCAAACATTTCACCACATACAATTACCATCAAAATCAAATTTACCATAATAATGTCAGATACTTAAAATGCTTTAGTCACTGCATATTTGAAACATCAATATACAATTTTTTTTAATAAAAATTGATGGTACATATCAAGACAGGAGATTTTTCAAAGTCAACAGATTTCTTTTTTTTAACTTTTAAAGTAAAAAAAAAACTGTGAAGATAAACTTGCAAGCAAAGGGTTTATCAAAATTAAATGGCTTTCCCAATTCATAAAACCAAAGGAAAGTCACAGATTTGGGGTCACAGATTATGGGGTTTGGCCTAATCCCTTTGTCTGAAAGGGACTGAATTAGGGTACAGAAGTGCCAAGGGAGCTGGATGCAGGTCTTCTGCCTTGCCAGAGAGTAGGAGCATTATCAGTATCCACTTTATAATTATAACTTGATTTCCTTTTTCTTCATACATTCTCTTTATCTCATTATTTGGCAAACTGTTCGTACTTTCTTGGTTGATTCCAACTTCTAGCAGGGCTTGGAACATGTCTCTGTGGGAAATCCCATTACTGGTTGTATTAGCTTGGGTTCACTAGAGAAACAGAATCAGCAGGAGATATCTATAGATATAAAATTTATTAAAGTTTCTCACATAAATGTAGAAATATAGAGTCCAAGGTCTGTAGTGCAGGCTGCAAGCTGGTAACTCCGATGAAGGTCCACGACAAACTCTCAGAAGAGGCTGACTGGGCAACTATGGAAATGTAAGGGTCCCGGGTCTGTAGGGCAGTCCGCAAGCTGGTAATTCTGATAAAGTTCCTCAACAAACTCTCAGGAGAGGCTGACTGGATAATCATGAGGATGGAAGAGTCCAAATCCATAGGGCAGGCTGTGAAGTTGGTGACTCCAACTTAGGGTCTGGATGAACTCCACAGGAGAGGCTCACTGACTGAAGCTGGAAGAGTAACTGTCTGTTCTGAATCCTCCTTAAAAGTCTTCTGCTGATTAGATTAAGTGTTGCTCATTGTAGGGGACACTTCCCTTAACTGATTACAAATGCAGTCAGCTGTAGATACAGCTGATGTAATCATGATTTAAGTCCATGAAATGTCCTCATAGCAACTGACAGGCCAGCGCATGCCTGACCAGATGACCGTGTACCACCACCTGGTCAAGTTGACATGAGAACCTGACCATGACACTGGTATTGGGGAACTATCTCCCATTATATCTCTTGGTCTCTCCTCCTGTATTCCAGTCTCCCTTGTCTCCCAGCTCTGCCATTTTATCTAAGACTTTGCTAAGTGGATTGCCTGTTTCTCCTAACAATAAAGTCTTTATCAAGTGTTTATATATGCTGGAGGTGCTGTCTTAATGATAACATTTCTTTGTGAAGCATTGACAGGGAGGAGGTGATATGTGTCAGCTTCTCTTGATATAATTGCTGACTTTATAACTTCCTTTTTCAGTCTCTACATAACATCTTGCAAAGTGTACCAGGATTGATCACTTTGTGGCCACTTAGTGTCAGTAGGATATTCTTTATCACACCCTTGTGCAGTCAGTGCCAGCAAGTAAAAACTTTCTCCAGTCTGCTGACTAAACTGATAAGCAGTCTTTATAAAGGAATTAGTTCTAACTCATATATTTCATGCAATTGACGTAGTCCTGCACCACTTCTCCAGCCCCTGCATTAGCAATTCTGATCATCCAGGCAATTAATGGCTCACCAGTTTTCTGAGTAAAACAGCCAAGAATGTCAGTTATTTCTTGTTGAGTAAAATATTCTGTGGTGGTTTTAAATGTAATCTGATTGTCCTGTTTCTCTTCTTTTTGCCATTGTAGTAAATAAGTTCCTGTTTCTGGAGGATATTTACTTTTTTCTTTCTGACAGACCTTCTCATCTAAAATATTTCCGTCTTCTTTATCATTATCATCATCTGTCTCATCCCACACATCACCATCCCACTTATTGGGATCCCAATCCATAGTGGCAGTGGCTATTACTGCCTGTATTTTCTTTTTGTTCACTTTACCTCATCTCTTCCTATATTTATATTGAGCCACACGAACTGCAGCTTTTTCAGCTACTGACCAATAATTACAAACTTGATTTTCCAAAATACAATTTTGATTCTGCAGCATGGGCAGTTTTCCGTGCAGTTCTACCCATTCGTTTTCATAGTTAATAATCTTTTCAGAAATTGCTTGGTCTCTCTGCTCACACATTTTTCTATTTGCTATTAACAAAGCCTATCCTCTTTGACATACTCCAACCATATCTTGCTCTTTTTCTAATGGAATACTTTCTAGACAGAGTAATTTGAATATGCTCTCCCTGTTTAATTCTGTTCCCCCAATCTTCACAAGGTCCTATACATTTTGCCCATTCCTACGCAAGTGAGCAATAAGGTAAATTATCCCATCCTGGGATTTCTTGGGCTTAAAGGACTTTTTCAAAAATGACATTCTCTTTGTCCATGTCCAAAGCTTATGGCCCACTGTTAATTTTGTAGTGCTACTTGAATGGAGGCCATAACTCTCACATCAAATATTGCTGAATACCTCTCCCAGCTCCTGGACAGGCTTCTCACTAATGTCTGTAGCAGTGAACGCACAGCCAAAGAAGATAAAGGAGAGGGCAGCTTTTGATTTTTTCAGAGTTTTTGGCCTTCACTAATCTCAAGTACATCTTGAAAAGGGGTTACTGAATTACAAATTCCCAAATGCCTTCTAACATTAGAAACTACAAACCAGGGAGACAAGACATTCAAATTCAAAACAACATTGTGCATGCAAAAAGTACAGGAAACTGGCAACTTCACATCTATCAAGAATGGTCCTAATAAAACATTACAGTGTTCAGAAGAACACAGTCCATATTCTTTACAAAGATTTTCTAAAGCTTGTCTTATTGGCCTTCACCACTATGAAGGCATGCTGAAATGTAATCCTGCCAACTACCCCAATTTTTTTGCACACAAGGTAATGTGATATTTGTAGGCACTTAATTTATAGGCTGAGATTTGTGGGCCACACAGATTTCAGTGATATAAAAACAGAATTTATTAGGAAAGTAATTAAAAGATTATTAGAAATAAGACATAGTTACATTACCAGATAGGACAGCATCAACACCTGAAGAGGAGTACTGGAAATCTCAGAGACAGCATTCAGGGTCTGATTTAGTAAAAATCCACAGCAGAGCATTCTTTTCCCAGATTCTGATGAGACTCTCTGTCTTTCTCATAAGGTTCTCCTCTCTCTTTCTAACTGCTTGCATGTAACTTTTTTGATATTTTTATACAATAGTGGCCGAATTCCAATTAGCTTACATGACCAGGACCAGTTTGGTTCTCTGGGAACTGGCTAGGGACTGAGAGGAGCTTCCTGGGACCTAGATGTCTTTATCAAAGTACATCTCCTAGGAGGATAGCCAGTCCTTCCAGCTGGAGTACACATTTCAGCAATTTATTACTAAGGCCATGCAATGGCAACATTAGTTGAACAGAACAGACTCTACAAATTTATCTTTCCCTTACACCTGAGTACAAAAGTAGAGGGGAGGATTGGGCTAGTGGCCAGGAGGTAGCCACCTGCATATGGCACTTGCATGGAGGCTTCCAGAGAAGTGAGGCAGGATAGCAATTTAAGACTAAGGCCATTGCTAAGAAGGAGGCTTGAACAGTTATGAGCAGTTTACATGTTAAAATCTCCAGAGGCTAGGAGGAGCCCTGGCCATGAGAAAGCACTGACAGGAAAAACATGTCCTTTGAACATTCATCTGCTATAGAGTCTTTGCATTTGTGCTTTCCAGCTCTACTTTCAAGCTTATTTCCTAGTTCTAGAAAACACACCTAATACCTTTTCATCTCCAGTATTACCCTGAGGTGGCTATAGTGTACATTTGGATCTGTAACCTCATGTTTAATGTGCTGTTCATTTTTTTTAAAGGCAATTATATTGAGATATAGTCACACACCATATAATCCATCCACAGTGTACAATCATCGCCTCACAGTATCATCACATAACTGGGAATTCATCACCACAATCAATTTTTGAACACTTTTACTACTCCAAAAGAAGAAAAAAGAAAACCCAAAACATCCCATACCTCATATATATAATATGTATCTTTATATATATAATGTATATATAATTTTTAACAGTTTTATTCATGTACATTACAATCCATCCTAAGTGTACAGTCAGTGACTCTTGGTATGTCATAATTATTCATCCACTACTCTCATTTCTTCTGAAGAAAAAAATCCATACCTCTATATCCCCCTGTTTTTTTTACCAGTTGAGAAAATACAGTTTAATGTTTCTATATAGCTGAAAACATCAAGACGAAAAAGAAAAAAGACACACCAAGAAAGAAAAGGAAAAAATTGATGTGAGGTTTAGACAAGAAGAAAAAAATCCACCTACCTATACAATCATTTCTCTGCCTTTTTGCTTTTTTTCCATAATTTTTTTACCCCTTATCCCACTCCACTATTATTTATTTATCCTTATGTTTTATTCATCTGTCCATGCCCTGGATAAGAGGAACATCTGACACAAGGTTTTCATAATCATAGAGTCACATTTTAAAAGCTATATAGTTATACAAGAGTCTTCAAGAATTAAAGTCTTATAGCAATGCTTTGTAATTTTATTGACATTTAGCTTTGGTATGGTGCCTTTGTTACCATTAATGCCAGAATACTACAAGGTTACTGTTTTAACCAGCACCACTGGAGTAAGAACCACTTTCTTTTCCAGTGGCTAGACTCTCTAACTTGTAAGTGATGTTCATCTCCATTGGATTGACCACAGTCAAGGCAGGACCTTCTGCCCTGCCTGGTGTACAGGGAACTCATCCTGAGAGAACCCAGAGGGAGAAAACAAGAAATAGATGCAGACCTGCTAGCTCCTGGAACCCCAAGGGAAGGCAGAGACTCCTCTCCCTTCCCCATCTGTTTCAGAGCCTGGTTTCTGCCATATATAGTCCATCCTTACCTGCCTTGTATCCAGCTGCCCCTAGGTTCAGGCAAACAGCAGGAGCTTTCCAAGGAGATGGAGGCAACAGTGAAGAGGCTGGTTCAAGAAGTGTTGTGACCATCTGCTCCTGCCCAGCCTCAAGGTAAATCTCTCCACAGGTTATCAGGAAGTAAATTTTAGTCACCACAATACCAATATGGTACTAGTCACCCACAACCAAAGATCAGATCCTTGGCTTGTTCCTAAGCTTCAAAACTTTCCCCTTTATGTCATGTTCCTTTGATCTTTGTCCGTCCCCTGCCCGAAATTCTGCCTTCCAGGTTACAAAATCATCCACTTCTGGTCATGGCTCTTACTACACAAGGCCTTGTGGCCCATGGACACCTTGTGATTAACCTGCCCCACTCTAGGTCTGAGGGAGCCTCAAGTGGACTGGCAGCTCCAGCCCAAGGCAGAGTCCCCTCTGCTTAGTTTGTGACGCCTCTTCTATCAGCTCACTTTTCTCTATCATGGTACTAGGTTTTACCTTGATGATGAGTTACTAGGACTGACTCCAATGTTCATCCTTTCATCAATCCCATCCCTCCCTCCTTTCTTCCTGATGAGCTCTGTGATGAACTTATCAGATGAGTGGAGGTGCTCAGCTCTCAGCCTCTCTCCACCTCTATATATTGTCTCTAACCAAGCTGAATTGTTTACTCATTAATTTGTTGAATGTATGTTGAGGACCAACTACTGAGGACAAACATGATCCCTGCTCTTACAGAGTCTGTAGGACAGTGGGGGCACCTCAGAGAAGAGATTCATCCCCTTTCCTAGGACTTCACAACAGAATGACTGTAGTGGAGTGAGGAGGAGGGAAGGTTGCAGATTTCTAGATTTGTGGTTTACAGAAAGGTATGACTGGATTGTGGTATCACAGGACACTGGAAGAGAACAGGGTTCATGCATCAGCCTTTGATATGTTGGTTTTGAGATGACTTTGGAACATCGAAGTGGATATGTTAGGAAAAACTTGGGATCACAGATCGAGAAATAAAAGATGTCTGAAGTAGAGTTACACATTTGGGTTTTTCTCAGCATATGGGAGAAGTCAGAATCTATAGGAGTAGATGAGATTTCTGTGAGCAGAAATAGGCGTAGGACCAAATTGAGGAATTCCACATTGATTGCCCAATTAAACAGATAAGTCAGCAGAGGAAACTTAAATAAATGTCAGAGAACTAGAGAGAAAGCCAGGTATTACGGGTTCCCAGGAGTAGGGGTAGAGGCAAAACACAACAGGATTCACTGTGTTATACAGTCCCATCTTTTATCTTCTGACTTTCATTTCAAAACATATCCTACCCAAAACTTCCCCTTTCAACCATATTCACATTCATAATTCATCTCTGTTAATCACATTCACAATATTGTGCTACCATCACTACAATCCACTTCTAAAACTTTACAATCAATCCTAGCAAGAAAGTTTTTATAAATTATGTATTAGCTCCTCATTCTGTACCCCAATCCACCCCCCTGATAACCTATATTCTAGATTCTGAGTTTGCTTATTTAATTAGTTCATATCAGTGAGATTGTACATATTTATCCTATTGTGTCTGGCTTATTCACTCAACATAATATCCTCTAGGTTTATCCATATTGTTGCATGCATCAGGACATCATTCCTTTTTACAGCTGGATAATATTCCATTGTATGTATATACCACATTTTGTTTATCCATTTACTGGTTGATGGACATGGTTTGCTTCTGTCTTTTGGCAGTTGTGAATAATGCTGCTATGAATATCAGTATGCAAGTGTCTGTTCATGTCCTTGCTTTCAGTTCTTCTGAGTACATACGTGGCAGTGGGGTTGTCAGATCGTATGGCAGATCTATTCTTAGCTCCTGAGGAACTGCCAGACATTACATAGCAACTGCACCACTTTACATTCCCACCAGAAATACATGAGTGTTCCTCTTTCTCCACATCCTCTCCAACACTTGTAGTTCTCTGTTTTTTATAATGCCCATTCTAGTCGTGTGAAATATCTCATTGTAGTTTGGATTTGTGTTTCCCTAATAGCAAGTGATGTTAAGCAGCTTTTCATGTGCTTTTTAGCCATTTGAATTTCCTCCTTGGAAAAGTGTCTAAGTCTTCTGATGTTCTTTTAATGGGGTGTTTGTCTATTCATTTGTTGAGTTGTAGGATTTCATTTTGTATTCTGGATTTTAAACTGTTACTGGATATATAGTTTCTAAGTATATTCTCCTGTTGAGTAGGATGTCTTTTCACTTTTTTGACAGAGTCCTTTGATGTGTAGAAGATTTTTATTTTGAGGAGGTCATGTCTGTTCTGTCATTGCTTGTGCATTGGTTGTAAAGTCCAAGAAACCATTACCTACCACAAAATCTTGAAGATGTGCCCCTAAAATTTCTTCTAGGGCTTTTATGATCCTGTTTCTTATATTTTGGTCTTTGATCCATTTTTACTTAATTTTTGTATATGATGTAATATAGGGGTCCTCTTTGATTCTTTTGCATATAGTTATCCAGTTCTCCCAGGAACATTTGTTGAAGAGATTATTTTTTCCCAGCTGTGTGGACTTGGCAGCCTTCTCAAATATCAATTGGCCATAATATGAGGGTCTATTTCTGAACTCTCAATTCTATTCCATTTTTCAGTATCTTTATGCCAATACCATGCTATTTTGACCACTGTAGCTTCATAATATGCTTTGAAGTCAGGATGTGAGTCCTTCAACTTTGCTTTTGGTTTTTTTCCCAAGATTTTTTGGATATCCGAGGCCTCTTCCTCTTCCAAATAAATTTAATACTTGACTTTTCCATTTCTGCAAAGTAGGTTGTTGGAATTTTGGAATTGCATAGAATCTGTAAATCAATTTCTGTAGAATTAATATCTTAAGATATTTAGTCTTCCAATCTGTGAACACAGAATGTCCTCCCTTTATTTAGATCTCTTATTTCTTTTAGCAATGTTTTGTAATATACTGTGCCTGAGTCCTTTACACCCTTGGTTAAATGTATTCCTAGATATTTGATTCTTTTAATTGCTATTATAAATGGCTTTTTTCCCTTGGTTTCTTCCTCAGGTTGCTCATTACTAGTGTAAAGAAACTACTGAATTTTGGTCTTGTATCCTGCCACTTTCCCAAACTCATTTCTTAGCTCTAGTAGCTCTGTTGTAGATGCTTCAGAATGTTCTCTATCTAGGATCTGCAAGCAGTGAAAGTTTTACTTCTTACTTTTCAATTTAATTACTTTTATTTCTTTTTCTTGCCTACCTGCTCTAGTTAGAACTTCTAGCATGATTTTGATAAACAGTGGTGACAGTGAGCATCTTTGTCTTGTTCCTGATCTTAAAGGGAAGGTTTTCAGTCTTTCACCATTGAGTACAGTGTTAGCTGTGGGTTTATCGTATATGCCCTTCATCTTTTTTTTTTTTACATAGGCAGGCACCGGGAATCGAACCCGGGTCCTCTGGCATGGCAGGCAAGCATTCTTCCCTGCTGAGCCACCCGTGGCCCGCCAGCCCTTCATCTTTTGAGGAAGTTTCCTTCTATTCTTAGTTTTCAAAGATTTTTTGTTTGTTTGTTTTTGCCAAGGCAGGCTCCCGGAATTGAGGTCTCTGGCATGGCAGGCAGGAATTCTGCCACTGAGCCACTGTCACACCACCCTATCTTTCAGGGGGGTTTTGTCAAAAAGGATGCTGGATTTTTTCAGATGCTTTTTCTGCATCAGTTGAGATGATCATGTAGTCTGTCCCCTTCAATTTTTAATGTAGTTTTATCATATTGATTGATTTTCTTGTGTTGAATCACCCTTGCATACCTGGAATAAAATGCACTTGATCATGGTGTATGATTCTTTTAATGTACTGTTGGATTTGATTTGCAAGTATATTGTTGAGGGCTTTGGATCTATATTCATTAGAGATGGCCCATAATTTTTTCTTCTTGTATTATCTTTATCTGGCTTTGGCATTGGGGTGATGAATTAGGTACTGTTCCCTTCTCTTCATTTTTTTGGGAAGAGTTTGAGCAAGATTGATATTAATTCATCTTGAAGTGATTGGCAGAGTTCATCTGTGAAGCCATCTGGTCCTAGGCTTTTATTTGTTGGGAGATTTTTGATGACTGAGTCAATCCCTTTCCATGTAATTTGTCTGTTGAAAACTTCTGTTTCTTCTAGAGTCAGTGTAGATTGTTCATGTGTTTCTAGGAAGTTGTCCATTTCATCTGAATTTTCTAATTGTTTGGCATAAAGTTGTTCACAGTATCCTGTTATGATTATGATCCTTTTTTATTCCTGTGGAGTCAGTAATAATTCTCTCCTCTTCTTTCTGATTTTATTTCTATGCATCATCTCTCTTCTGTTCTTTGTCAGTGTAGCTAAGGGTTTGTTGATTTTATTGATCTTCTCAG
The DNA here is from genome assembly GCA_004026745.1 of Myrmecophaga tridactyla. Lineage (NCBI taxonomy): Eukaryota > Metazoa > Chordata > Mammalia > Pilosa > Myrmecophagidae > Myrmecophaga > Myrmecophaga tridactyla. Next base: position 15,720 of record PVIY010024149.1, on the reverse strand, counting down.
AGAATGAACTTTTGGTTTTGTTGATTCTATTGTTTTGTTTTGTTTTTCTCACTTTCATTTATTTCTCCTCCAATATTTATTATTTCCTTCTGCTTGCTATGGGATTGTAGGCTGTTCTTGTTATAGTTCTTTCAGGTGTGCAATTCCTCTTTGATTTTAGCTCTTTCTTCCTTTAAAATGTAGGCATTTAGGTAAATTTCCCTCTCGCTTTGTTTTTGCCACATCCCATATGTTTTGATATGTTGTGTTCTTGTTTCATTTATCTCAAGGTATTTCTCTTGCAATTTCTTCTTTGACCCACTGATTGTTTAAGAGGTGTTTCACTTCCATGTATTTGTGAATTTTCTAGTTCTCTGTATGTTATTTTTTTTCCAGCTTCATTCCATTATGGGCAGAGAAAATGCTGTATGTAATTTTCAATATTTTTAAATGTATTGAGACTTGCTTGTGACCCAGAATGTGGTCTCTCCTGGAGAATGATCCATAAGCACTTGAGATGAATGTATATATTGCTGTTTTGTGTACAATGGTCTGTATATATCTGTTAGGTCTAGTTCATTTATTATAATATTCAATCCCTCTTTTTCCTATGGAGGTACATCTCTATGTGGATGAGCATGGTATACTGAAGTCTTCAACTTTTATTCTAGAGGCACCTATTTTTCCCTTCACTTTTGCCAGTGTTTGCCTCATGTATTTGGGGGCAACCTCGTTAGGTGCATAAATAGCTATGATTGTATCTCTTCTTGGTGGATTGCCTCTTTTAATAATCTATGATATCTTTTTTTGTCTCTTGTAACAGTTTTGCATTTAAAGTCTATTTTATCCAACATTAGCACAGCTACTCCCACTCTTTTTGTGTTATTGTTTGGGTGAAATATCTTTTTCCAACTTTTCACTTTCAAACTATTTTGTGTGTTTGGGTCTACAGTTAGTCTCCTATAGACAGCATATAGTTGGATCATGCTATTTTTAATCCATTCTGCCAATTTGTGTCTTTTGATTGGAGAGTTTAATCCATTAACATTAAATGTTATTACTGTAAAGGCAGTACTTACTTCAACCATTTTATTCTTTGTTTTTATATGTCATATCTTACTGTTAATCTTTATTCCTATACTTGCAGAACTTCCTTTAAGATTTCCTGTAGGGCTGGTCTCTTTTTTACACACTCTCTCAGTTTCTGTTGATCTATGAATATTTAAACTCTCCCTCATTTTTGGAGGACAGTTTTGCTGGGTAAAAAATTCTTGGCCGGCAGTTTTTCTTTTTCAGTGCCTTAAATATATCATAACCCTGCTTTCTCACCTGCATGGTTTCTGATGAGAAACCAGAACTTAGTCTTGAGCATCCCTTGTATGTGATGGATCTCTTTTCTCTTGTTGCTTTCATGATTCTCTCTTTATTTTTGCATTTGATGTTCTAATTACTATGTCTTGGAGTAGGTCTATTAGATTTGTTCTATTTAGTGTATGTTGTGCTTCTTAGAAATGTATATTTATGTCCTTCATAAGAGTTGGGAAGAATTTGGCCATTAATTTCCCCAGCTATTCTTTCAGCCCCTTTTCCCATCTCTTCTTCTGGGACACCAATGACACATGTTTGTGTACTTCATGCTGTCATTCAGATCCCTGATTCTTAGCTCAATTTTCTTCCATTCTTTCTGTATCTGTCCTTTTGTGTTAGATTTTGATTGTCCTGTCTTCTGTTCCACTGATTCTTTCTTCTGCTTGTTCAGGTCTGCTGTCACATGCCTCTAGTGTATTTTTAGTCTCTTCTATTGTGCCTCTCCTTCCACAATTTCTGCTATGTCTTTTTATACTTTCAAATTCTTCTTTATGTTTGCACACAATCTTCTTAATATCCTTTATCTCTCTGTCTCTAGGTATCTGATTACCATGATGACTTTACTCTGAAGGTTTTCTTCTCTCCCTTGTCTAGGGTTTTATCATTGATTGGCTTTGTGTTGAGGTTCTTCTTTACCACTTGGCCCAACCTATTCTAGACCTTTAATATAGCCCATGTTTAACTGATCATATTTTTTCTACTCTTCTTTATCTTATTCTTGCCATGGATATGTGTACAGTTCTCAAGATTTCATTATTTGCGCAATTATTTCACCCCTAGGAGAAAACTTCCTTTCCTCTGATCCTTCTTTGGGAATCTTGATCTGTTCTGTTTGTTTTTGTTTTGCCTCTATAGTTGTTTTGTTTCATTTTGTTTTTTAAGACTCCTTTACTTGTCCCTAGCTGCTGTTGCCTATAGGGAATATTCTGGGAGTTTGGTCAATCTGCAGAGGACTTTCCAAAGTCGGTATTTCTGAGCCAAAGCAAGGCCATAGACCCGTGAACAGGACACAGGCTGTCTTCAAAGGGAGAGGGTCAGGAAAGACACCTAAAGCCTTTTTTTGTCAGCTACCCAAAGCTGCACTTTCCTTGCCTGCCTAACAGGTGGCACTCTTCCACAAACTGTTGTCTGCAACCCTAAGGAAGCACTGTGTCTTTAAACCTTCATGGCCTCCTCCCCTGTTGGGAGCAAGTTTACAACAGTGGCTCCTGTCATTTTTGTCCAGAGTTGGTTGAAACAGTAGCTTAGAGCTAGGACTCAGTGATCTAAAGTTGCTAATCAAGAGCCATAGTCAATGCTTGGACATTGCCACCCCACCCCTTCCACTACCACCCTCCCATTCTTGGGGAAGAGGATTTTTATGTTCCTTTCTGACAGCATCAGCTAGCCAAAGTCTGGAATCCCAAGGCAATCCATCCCAAGTAGGACCCCTGTGCTACTCATAGTTCTTTATTGCAATTTATCTGCCTCTTCCTCCCACTCTTCCCTAGATGCTCTGCAGTGTTCTTCTGGCCTCCAGAGCCCCAGAGCAGTTGTTTCAGGCAGTTCCAACCTGTTTACTAGGTGTTTTGGAGGAAGGAACAAGTCCTGGATCTCACTAGTCTGCTATTTTCCCCAGAAGTTCCTCTCTAGATGTAGGTTCTTATGCAGGCTTGGGGTGTGAAGTTGAGGGAGCTCCAGTCTGTTGGCTTCTTTCTGTGAAGATGAGGATCTAGGTTGGGGGTATGGAAGATCAAGGAAAGTGGAGAAAGTTTTGGATGACTTTTGTGGGATGCTCTTATCATTTCTGCCTCCTCCTGTGAACATCATATCCACCATTTGGCCTTCCTTGTACTTCTTTTTCCAGAATTGGTCCAACACCAAGATTATAGATAATGGGAGGCATGAATTTCCTATGAATTTTATTTTTCTCCGCCTTGACATTTTTCATTCTTCCATCATCAGAAACTGATGCTTTTGCTGTGTATCTTTTGTCTCAGATTGTGAAACCAGGCCTAAGAGCATATTGTTAACACCCAAAGAGGAAATTACTGAACATCTGGAGTCACAGGAGTTAACATTTAAGCAGTTCATCAGGAGTGAGTTTGGAGAAACATGCAGTTCAGAGAGGCATCTGGGAAACTGAAAGCGAGAAGCTGAGAAAATCTGTTTTCCAGGAGATGAATTTAAGACAAGAAATAGTCATCCATAAAATAGACCACTCTGGAAAAAAATAGCCAAGCGTGTGATAAATTTGGTCAAAGCTTCATTTTGAGCTCAAGTTCTACTTCTTTTCAGAGAATTCCAATAGGAGTTCATCATTGTAGTGACTCATCATTGTAGTGACTGCAGCCAAAGCTTCAAAAAATCAGACATGACTCCACATCAGAAAATACGTGTATCAGAGAAACTTCTAGTGGGAGCCAAATGGGAAGAATCACTCTTTGATAATGCAGACCTTCCCAGCGTCCAGAAAGCAAGTACTGTATGGAAACCTTTTCAATGTCTTGAATGTGGAAAAACTTTTAGCAGAAGTGCCACACTTATGGAACATCACAGCATTCACACAGGAGAGAAGCCCTATGAATGCAGTGCTTGTGGGAAGGCCTTTAGTCACAGCTCAACCCTCATTCAACATCAGAGAATCCACTCTGGTGAGAAGCCTTATGAGTGTCACGAATGTGGGAAAGCCTTTAGCCGAAGTTCTAATCTCATGGAACATCACAAAATTCACACTAAGGAGAAACCTTATGAATGTACTGAATGTGGTAAAACCTTCAGCCGGAGCTCAAACCTTATAGATCATCAGAGAATTCATACTGGAGAAAAACCTCATGAGTGTACAGAATGTGGGAAACTCTTCAGACATGGCTCAACACTAATTCAGCATCAGAGGATTCACACTGGGGAGAAGCCATATAAGTGTAGTGAATGTGGGAAAGCCTTCAGTAGGAGCTCATCCCTTATTGAACACCAGAGAATTCACACTGGAGAGAAACCCTATGTGTGCAGCAAATGTGGAAAAGCCTTCAACCAGCGATCAGGCCTCCTTCAGCATCAGAGGACACATAGTCTGAAGAAAGCCTATGCCTGTGACATAAAACAGACTAGATGATCCTAGAAACCAGTGAATCTATAAACAAAACTCACTCCCCAAAGATTATAAGCTTCTTATAGGATATCCCATCCATCTTCAAAGAGTCTCCATAAGTGCTGATTTAGTGATTTGTTGATAAGTATGCAAACTATTCTTCTGAGATTGAAAGTGGGTTCCAGAATCTAGTGGAATGACTCTGGACAAGTAAGTTGTTAGCTAGACTCCATTTCCTCATCTGTATAGTGGGGACAGAATAATATCTACCTCAAAAATTGTGATGGAGGATTGGAAGAAATGATCCTCATGGAGCATTTTGCCTCAGGCTTGGCACAGACTAAGCCTTTGGAAAACATTGATGCTGCTATTACCTCATCCCAACCTCCATACCCACAGAGTACAAGCCTTAAATGGAAAGCCAGACCATATTCCCCAGCATGTCTGGGAGGTATTCATGGAAACCACAGAGCTAGCAGCCATGCTTCCTGGTGCATCTCTTGTTTCTGGGTTCAATTCAGTACATATTTACTGAGTCTTCCATATCTGAGGCGATTCTCATAATGGGATACATGAACATCCAGGGGCCAACTATGCTCCCTGTCCTCATCAGCAGACCCTTCACTGGCCCTCACTCCTACCTCTCACATTAAATCACCACCTTCTGCAGCCTGAGCTGGCAGGTTGGAACCAAGAGGGTGCTGCACGTCTGAGTTACCAGTGGCATCTGCCATCTGGCCTCTCTTATTCCATCTCACACAGGAGGGTCACTGAGATGCAAAGGCCAACAATTGCTCAGAGCAGCCCCAGCCTTCCAGTGTTCCCAGTAGAAACTTCCCATTTCGTGAAGCTTCTGGTCTCCAGGGCCAATGGTGTTAGGGATGCCTCTCTGGAGATGCAGGCAGTTGCCTCTAAACCCCTTCCACCAGGTCCTGCTGTTCATGCAACCTGGTTTCTGTGGGGTTGGGTGTGAACTCACCGAATTCTGACTACTGAAGTCATAGGAAGCTCCAGAAAGGCTTTATCAAACTCCATTCTAGCCAGGGGTGTGTGCAGGTGCCAGTGTTTGCTTTCAGTCACTCAGGTTCTCAGCTTCTATATTTTAGCAGAATAGTGGCATTTCAGTGTGTATAGTTCCTGGATTTTTATTAAGGTTGCACATCTTTTCCTGCATTTATGGGCCATAATGTTTATTTCTCTGTATGTTCTCTGCCCTATGTTCACAGTGCTATTAACTGGGTTAAAGTCAATTTGTAAAACTTATTTATGCATCATGTTTTCTTTTTAATTATTTCAACTTTGTGGTTTTTGCAGTGTGGGGATTACTGTTAATAAATGTTTTTTGTTTGTTTTGTTTTGATGGCTTTGGGGGGGGGCAGTTACATGATCTGGGAATTGAACCCAGGTCTCCTGCATGGAAGGTGAGCATTCTACCACTGAACCACACATGCACCCCCCAATGATTCATCTTTAAATTATGAATTTGGGTTGGAATTTCCAGTTTAGGAATATATTCTTCATGCCAAGGTAGTAAAAATATTCTGTATTTTCTTCCAATATTTTATAAACTTTGTGTTTTGTTTTAAGATGGGTGTTTTAGTTACTGAGCTGCTAGTATCAATATACCAGAGATAAAATAGCTTTTAAAAGGGGGAATTTATTAAGTTGCAAGTGTACAATTCTAAGGCCAAGAAAATATCCAAATTAAGGCATTGAGGGAAAGATACTTTAATTCCAAAGAAAGGGCCAATAAAGTTCAAGATTTCTCTCTCAGCTGGGAGAGCACACGGTAACATCTGCTAGCTTTCTCTCCTCATTTCATATGGCTTCCCCAGGGGCATTTTCCTTCTGCTCCATAGGTCTCTGGTTGCATGGGCCTTTTTGGTTCTGATGAGCCCCTCTTAAAGGGCTCCAGTAAGCAAACCCACCTTGAATGGGTAGAGACACAGTTCCATGGAAACCATCTAATGAAAAGTTACCACCCGCAATTGGGTGGGTCACATCTCCATGGAAACAATTAGAAAGGTCCCATCCAGCAAAACTGAATGAAGGTTAAAGTACATGGCTATTTTGGGGTACATAATGGCTTCAAACTGGCACATTGGGAATGTTAGATCTTTAGTTCATCTGAAACTTTTTGTTGGGGGAGGGGCAAGGAGATGGGAACATTCATCTAATGCTACCTTTTTTTTCTAAATAATGAATTTTCCAAATGCTGATTATTAAACAATCCACTCCTTTCCCTCCCTCCACAGATTTGCAATGCCACCCTTAATGTATAAAATCCCATATAGATGTTTATTCATTATCCTGTTTGAGGGGTCTCCTGACATCTGTTTTTTGTAAATAAAATCTTATTTGAACACAGCTGCACCCATTTGTTTACATTGCCCGTGACTACTTTGACAAAACAACTGAGTTGAGACTGGCAGTTAAGAATGAGAATCTGTGCTCCCCAGGTCTAAAATATTTGCTGTCTGGACCTTTCTAAAAAGATCATTGACCATTAAATCTTTTATAATTTTGTTTGTCCTATAATTGGGATCTCTTTTCCACTACCTAATACTTTTAGTTATTAATGGGTGAGATTTTGAGTTTTGTAAAAATTTTTTCTAGCATCTGACTTTACTCAACCCTCATTAGTTCTAACAGTTTTACTGTTAATTTAATTGGATTCTCCAGATGATGATCCATCCTATTATCTGCATATTTGCCTCTTCTTTTTAAATATTTATTTTAAATATATATTTTATTTTATTTTTCCTGTCCTGTTGCATTGAGGGGGATCTCTAAAACAATATTGAATTGTTAAAGTGGTAGCAAAGCATTCTAACTTTAATGGAAATGCCTGTCATTATTTCATCCTTAACTTAGGCTTTTGGTTCCCATAGGTATTAAGTTGACTAGGTTATAAATATGGCTGCAGACAGTGATGCAAAATAGCTATGTTTGGACAGTATAGAAGTTTATTTCTCTCTTGTCTACTCTCTGAGCATAAGCAGTGGAGGGCTGATATAGGCAAGCCACTGTATTTGAGACCCAGATTCCATCTACCTTGTTGCTCTGCTATTCTAGAGTGTTGCATTCTACTTTGTGATCCCATATGGCTCACCACCAAAGTACTATTCCAGCAGAAAGAACACATCATTCCTTAAACCCATGTTTGCATGAGCTGTTCTGTGTGGGGAAGCTCCGGTGACCATGTAGGGGTAAAAAGTGAAGAAGCCCTCGGTGCTTGGGATGAGGTCAGGTCTCACATGCCACCCCTGTGTCCACCACACCCTGGGTTTGGGCCCAAGGGCCTATTGATCCCTGGTGGAAACTCCAGCCTCCTATTGTGGCTTGGTGAGGAGCGCCATGAAATCCCACACCCTCTCACGAGAATTTAAGTTGAAGGAACATGGCAACGTCTAATCTGTTAAAGGAATGTGCATGCAGTCTCTCTGTGGGGTGACAAAGGCCCAGCCAAAATTCATCAGGCTTTAAAAGAAGATATTCTTGAGTTTATTAAGCAAGCACAGGCCCAAGTACTGAACCATCAAGATGATACAGCTTTGCTAAAAGCGTATATTGTTGAGTGGTGAAAATTCTTTACACAATGTGATATTTTACCAAAACTTTTCTGTCAACTAGAGATTACTTTAATGGGTAAACAGGGTAGCAATAAAAAAATCAAATGTGGAAGACAGTATTGTTTGAAAGCTCATGCTTAATACATGGAATGAGTCAATCTTTTCAAATATAAAAAATAGACTCCAAGATAGTGCAATGAAGCTTGTACATGCTAAAAAATTAGGAGAAGCTTTTGATTCTCAGCTTGTCATTGGTGTAAGAGAATCCTGTGTAAACCTTTGTTCTAATCTTGAGGATAAGCTTCAGATTTATAGGGATGATTTTGAGAAGACATACTTGGATTCAACAGAGAGATTTTATAGAACACAGGCACCCTCATATTTGCAACAAAATGGTGTTCAGAATTATTTGAAATTTGCAGATGCTAAATTGAAAGAAGAAGAAAAATGAGCACTACATTACTTAGAAACACAACGAGAATGTAACTATGTTGAAGCACTCATGGAATGCTATCTTAGCAGAGAGCCAAGGCATGATTAAGTGAAATGAAACTGAAAAATTACATTTGGTGTTTTCATTGATGGACAAAGTTCCTAATGGAATAGAGCCAATCTTGAAAGACTTGGAAGAACATACCATTAGTGCGGGACTGGCAGATATGGTAGCAGCTGTTGAAATTATTACTACTGACTGAGAAATATGTTGAACAATTACTTACACTGTTTAATAGATTTAGTAAACTAGTTAAAGAAGCTTTTCAAGATGATCCATGATTTCTTACTGCGAGAGATAAGGCATCTAAAGCAGTTGTTAATGATGCTACCATGTTTAAACTAGAATTACCTTTGAAGCAGAAAGGTGTGGGATTAAAAACAGGCTGAATCAAAATGCCCTGGGCTACTCACCAATTACTGTGACGTGTTGCTAAGAAAAACACCATTAAGCAAAAAACTAACCTCTGAAGAAATTGAAGCAAAGCTTGAAGAACTGCTTTTGGTGCAAATATGTACAAAACAAAGATGCTTTTATGAGATATCACAAAGCTCATTTGACACAACGTCTTATATTAGACATCTCTGCTGATAGTGAAATTGAAGAAAATATGGTAGAGTGGCTAAGAGAGGTTGGTATGCCAGCAGATTATGTAAACAAGCTTGCTAGAATGTTTCAGGACATAAAAGTATCTGAAGATTTGAACCAAGCTTTTAAGGAAATGCACAAAAATAATAAGTTGGCTTTACCAGTTGACTCAGTGAATATAAAAATTCTGAATGCTGGTGCCTGGTCAAGAAGCTCTGAGAAAGTATTTGTCTTGCTTCCCACTGAACTGGAGGATCTGATACCTGAAGTAGAAGAATTCTACAAATAAAATCACAGTGGTAGAAAATTACATTGGCATCATCCTATGTCAAATGGAATTATAACATTTAAAAATAAAGTAGGTCACTATGATTTGGAGGTAACAACATTTCAGCTGGCTGTGTTGTTTGCATGGAAGCAAAGACCCAGAGAGAAAATCAGCTTTGAAAATCTAAAGCTTGCAACTGAACTCCCTCATGCTGAGCATAGATGGACTTTATGTCTTTAGTAACTTTCCCGAAGCTCAAATGGCAAGTTTTATTGTATGAACCTCAAGTCAGCTCACCCAAAGACTTTACAGAAGTTACCCTCTTCTCTGTGAACCAGGAGTTTAGTTTAATAAAAAATGCAAAAGTTCAGAAAAGAGGTAAAATAAACTTGATTGGACACTTGCATCTCACTACAGAAGGATGCAAGAAGAAAATGAAGGAATAGTTCAACTAAGAATATTAAGACTCCAGGAGGCTATCATACAAATAATGAAAATGAGAAAGAAAATTAGTAATGCTCAACTGCAGACTGAATTAGTAGAAATTTTGAAAAACATGTTCTTTCCACAAAAGAAAATGATAAAAGAGCAAATAGAATGGGTAATAGAGCACAAATATATCAGAAGAGATGAATCCAATATCAACACTTTCATACATATGGCATAATTTTGAATATCATGGACAATATCAAGAACCCAAATTTTGGACTGCTTGAGCAGAAAGCTGTAAAAGTTTATGCTGGAGAAAGGTTTATTTGGACTTTAATTACATAAATATATTAAAATCTCTGCCTTACCTTACAAAACAACTATATTTTGCCAATCACATGTTAGCACGATGGCATTACCTTCATGTTGCACACTCTTAACAACATGCTGTTTTGTGGAGAAACTTACATTCATGAAGAGTCCATTATGAACTTATAAAAGTGAATTTGATTTATACCCACCAGGAGAAATACAGTTGGAAGTGGGGGGTTCTTGTTGCTTTTTTCTCTCTTGCTCCTCTCTTAAAAAAAATATACTTGCACAACGAAGGATCTTTAAATATTCCTCGAAAGAGTGAATTGGTCTACAAAACATTGAAAGAGAGCAGATGTAGGTGAGAAGGTAAGTATTTGATAGTATCAAATTGTTTGTTCGAACACTGCTTCAGTGTAATAAGTGGATTTTAATGGTGACCTAAACATGGTATTAAATATTTCCAATTTAAAATGGTTGGTTTTCTTTAAGCAGGGTATTATTGCTGTTCTAGTTGTTTGCTGTTACAGGACAAGGAGTTTTTCATTTTATCTCATGTGGCTGGAAAATTTGTTTTGGAAAAATGAAGCTATAGTAATTGTTGCTTCCAGTTAAAAAATTTATGGAACAAGTCATTATGATTTCAGAGTCAAAATAGCAAAATGAGCATGTTAAGTGTGTTTGTTAACACATTTAATATTTATATACCTAATATTATGCCCTACCTAAATTTGCTAAAAACAATGCAGAAATCTCCTGATATAATACAGTTATGTAACTTATTTCTTAACCTGTAGCCTAGAAATATGTTGGTATTTTCAAATCTCATGATTAGGGATTATAGCATCAGGTTTCTGTAAAGAAAGACATTCTCTTTTGAAAAATAATAATAAAGTATCATTCACCTAGAAGGAAGAGAGAAACTACAACATAAAATAACCTGAAAAGCATAAGCAAAATTGTTGCAATCTCAATATGAGCAGTAAACTTGCCAAATATAAAATAAATAAATAAATAAATAAACAAATTTTCTTACTTAACAGCAACTCTAGAGGGACATAGTGCCAGTGTCAGATTTCACTGCTTTTCTCTCTGCTTTACTATTGAAAAATCATGATGCCTGCAGTAATGCCACACAGTATTTTCTCACAGAGCCATGTCCAAAGTAGAAAGATGGGTACAGATAGCAAAAGAACTTCTTTTTGTGATGCATCCTCCTTTGTTATGGAGAAAAATATTTCCCAAAAACTTCCCTTTGAATCTAAATGGCCAGAACTGGATCACATGAAACAGAAAACGAGGTTACTCATTGATTGACCTAAACCAACTAATTCCTCTTGGCTGTGGACACATTGCCATCCAATCAAAATCTGGTCTGAAACTCAGCAAGATGGGAGAAATGGCAATGGGACAGGCTGTCAACAGTCTTCCATACTCATCTCCCAGAACATGGCAATAGCCTTTACTGTCAGTTTTTATTGAATTCATTGTCTAATTTCTGAGTCCTTGAGTTCTGAAATGCTCTTTGTTTTCCCTTTACATCTGAATAAGAGTAGGGCTCCTTATAGAATCCCTTTTCCACTGAGATATTTGTATTTTTCTGGCATTTGTTTTGTAATATTTATCCCAATGGGTATGAAGTGGTATCTCATTGTGGTTTTGATTTGCATTTTCCTGATGAGGACTTTTTCATATCCTTATTGGCCATTGTGTATCTTCTTTGGAGAAATGTATCTTCAAGTCCTTTGCTCAATTTTTAATTGGCTTCTCTTTTGTTGAGTTGTAGCAGTTATTTATATACTCTAAACCCTTATCAAATATGTGATTTGCAAACTGTGTTCTCCCATTCCGTAAGTTGTCTTTTCACTTTTTTGAAAATGACCTTTGCACAAAAGCATTTAATTTTCATGAGGTCCATGTACCTATTTTTTCTTTCCTTGTTCATACTTTAGTATCATAGCTAGGAAATAATTACCAATTTCAAGTTCATGGAAGTTTTCTCCATGCTTTATTCTAACAATTTATGGTTTTAGCTCCATTGTTGAAGTCCTTGATCCACTGTGAGTCAATTTTTATATATGGTATGAAATAAGGGCCCAACTTCATTATTTTATATGCACATTCCAGTTTTCCCAACACCATTTGTTGTAAATACTATTCTTTCCTCATTTAATGTATTTTTTTAATCATCTCAAAACCCATTTGGCCAAGATGGTGACTTAGTGAGGTATGGAATTTAGTTCATCCTCCAGAGCAGCTAGTCAATAGCCAGGAACAGTACAAAACAATTGCTGGGGCCACATTAGTGACTGGACAGTCATCATACACCAATCTGGATAAGCTGGACCAGCTGTAATCCCACCCAGGACCATGACTCCCCCAAACTGCAGAGACCCACACCCCTCCCCACAGGCTGCTTGCCAGAGGGGAAAGGAAAGAGACTCTACAACAGCAAGGGGCTGAGCTCAACCAAGTCCAATTGTGGAATTCATTAACAAATTCTGACTACTAAAAATAGACCCCCAGCTCAGCTGAACCTTGAGTAAAAGCTGAGGTTGCTGATTTTTGCCCCAGCACAGAGTGGGCAGGGTTGGTAGAAAAAGAGAAAAAAAACAGAGTGTTTTTTTGTGTTGGACAGGACAAAATATTTGAGAAGTTCTGGGCCTTGAAGGACAGGAGGCACAAAGGACCTGGAAATACATAGAGCAATGTACTATCTTAAGCTCTTGATTGGCAAACCCAAGGGAAGGAGGTTCTGCTCTGAAATGGATTTTTTTCCTTCTTTTTTGTGGCTGTGTTTCTGTAGGTTGACTGCTCTTTTCATACAACTGCAAGGTTTCTCAGGTTCCAACTGTCCTAAGCAAGGATGGAATTAAGCTTGTCTGAGAGACAAAGAGGCTGGTCAGGTAAAAGGAAGTACTTTTGTAGAGGCTGTGCCTTCCCCAGGAGAGAGGTGGGGCCCAGCTCAGGTGGAATTCTTCCCACAAGGAATTCAGACCCAAGGGTCTGGAAACCTGAAGCAATTAAAGCCAGCCTACAGCCTCTTCTTTGTCTCAACCACACCCCCAGCAGGGAGAGTCTGCTGAAGTTGAAGGCAGCGCATCACTTTATGCTGGTGAGACCTACAGGCAGACAAGCACCACATACTGGGCAGGATAGGAAAAACACAGAGTCTAGAGGCTCAATAAGAAAATCTTTCAACATGCTGGGTCTCATCCTCAGGGAAAACTGATGCAGGTGACTCTTTCCTCCTGAGAGGAGGCCAGTTTAGTCTGGGAAAATCTGACTGGGATCTATAATACCTAGGTAGACCTTCGTAAGGGAAAAAAAAAAAAGGCACCATACAGGCAGGGCAAGAAACAAGAAAACAAGAACTGAAAAATTCTGATCTGTTAAGCAAAACCTAAGCTAGAGGTCTAGAATAAGCTGAACTGAATGTCAAAGAATACATAGACAACATAGTCATCCAGCAAGAAAATCCTAGGTAAAAAAGTGAAAACAATCTCAAGAATAAACAAGGAAATTAAATGCCTAGACTACAGCAAAAAGTAACAAATCATACTAGGAAAATTGAAGATAAATTTTCCTATATGGAAATTTATCAAAGGAACAAATGAGTAGTTCAAATGAGATAGAGGAGTTGAAACAATTAATTCAGGATGTTCAAACAGACATGGAAAATATCAAAAATCAAATCAATGAATTGAAGGAGAATATAAAGACAAAGGACAAACAGAAAGAAGAAATCAAAAGTCTGAAAAAAACAAATCACGGAACTTATGGGAATGAAAGCAGAGTAGAAGTGATAAAAAAAAGTGGAAACCTAAAATGTTAGATTTCAAGAGGCAGAAGATAAGATTAGTGAACTGTAGGATGTGACATCTGAAATCTGAGAAGCAAAGGAAAATATAGGGAAAATGGGAAACTATGAGCAGGGACTCAGGAAATTGAATGACAACATGAAGCGCATGAATATACATGTTGTGGGTGTCCCAGAAGGAGAAGAAAAGGGAAAAGGAGGAGAAAAAACTAATGGAGGAAATTATCACTGAACATTTCCCAACTCTTATGAAAGACTTAAAATTACAGATCCCAGAAGTGCAGTGTACCACAAACAGAATAGATCCAAATAGACATACTCCAAGACATATCTTTGATATGTGAATGTCACATATCAAAGAGAAAGAGAATTTTGAAAGCAGCAAGAGAGAAGCAATCCATCACATACAAGGGAAGCCCAGTAAGACTATGCATAGATTTCTCAGCAGAAACCATGGAGGTGAGAAGACAGTGGGATGATATATTTAAGATACTAAAAGAGAAAAACTGCCAACCAAGAATACTATATACAGCAAAATTGTCCTTCAAAAATGAGGGAGAAATTAAAGCATTTTCAGACAATAAAATCACTGAGAGAATTTGTGACAAAGAGATTGGCTCTGCAAGATATACTAAAGGGAGCACTAGAGACAGATAGGAAAAGACAGGAGAGAGAGAGGTGTGGAGAAGAGTGTAGAAATGACCACTATCAATAAAGGTGAAAGGAAGAAAAATTAGATATGATATATAAAATCCAGAAGGCAAAATGGTAGAAGAAAGTACTACCCTTACAGTAAGGACACTAAATGGTAATGGATTAAACTCCCCAATCAAAAGACATAGACTGGCAGAATGGATTAAAAACAGGACCCATTTGTATGCTATCTACAGGAGACACATTTTAGACCAAAGGATAAACATAGGTTGAAAGTGGAAGGTTGGGAAAAGATATTTCATGCAGACAACAATCAGAAAAGAGCAGAGGTAACTATAATAATATCCGACTAATTAGACTTCAAAGTAAAACAATTTAAAGACAAGAACACAAAGTAGTAATAAAAGGGACAATTTAAAGAGGAGGGAAAGCTACCTAATTCATTCTATGAAGCCAACATCAGCGTCATACCAAAACCAGACAAAGATATTACAAAAAAAGAAAATTACAGACCAATCTCTCTAATGAATATAGATGCAAAAATCCTCAACAAAATTCTAGCAAATCAAATCCAGCTACACATTAAAAGAATTATACATCGTGACCAAGTAGGATTCATCCCAGGTATGCAAGGATGGTTCAACATAAGAAAATCAATTAATGTAATACACCATATCAATAAATCAAAGCAGAAAAATCACATGATTATCTCAATTGATGCAGAGAAGGCATTTGACAAAATTCAACATCCTTTCCTTTTGAAAACACTTCAAAGGATAGGAATACAAGGGTACTTCCTTAAAATGATAAAGGGAATATATGAAAAACCCACAGCTAATATCCTCAATGGGGAAAAACTGAAAACTTTCCCCCTAAGATCAAGAACAAGACAAGGATGTCCACTATCACCACTGTTATTCAACATTGTGTTGGAAGTTCTAGCCAGAGCAATTAGACAAGAAAAAGAAATACAAGGCATCAAAATTGGAAAGGAAGAAGTAAAACTCTCACTGTTTGCAGATCATATGATACTATATGTCAAAAACCCTGAAAAATCCACAGCAAAACTACTAGAGCTAATAAACGAGTACAGCAAAGTGGCAGGTTACAAGATCAACATTCAAAAATCTGTAGTGTTTCTATACACTAATAATGAACAATCTGAGG
>PVIY010024148.1:0-38409 GCA_004026745.1 Myrmecophaga tridactyla | reverse complement strand
AAACCCTGAACTTCATTGGCCTTCTTGAACCAAGGTATCTTTCCCTGGATGCCTTTGCTTGGACATTTCTTTAGACTTGTTTTAATTGGGACATTTTCTCGGCCTTAAAACTGTAAACTAGAAACTCATTAAATTTCCCTTTTTAAAAGCCATTCCGTTTCTGGTATACTGCATTCCGGCAGCTAGCAAACTAGAACAGTCAGGCATATGTTTATCTCCATGAGGAAAGTCACCATCTTCTCCTGTAGGATACTCAGATTGTCAGAGCTAGGGTCAGTGATATATGGACCCCGGGACTCATGTGTGGCTTCTAGCTGATGTCTGTGGGCTCCAGGCTGACCTTGTTCTCCCCCATTTTATATCCATTTCCTTTTCCTTCTTTTCCCATCCCTTCTTACACAGCCTTCCCTAAAAATTTTAAGCTCCTGCATCAGACAGGAACCCTTATAGAGACTATGTAACCAGCTTCTCAGGTGATTAGATGCTTTACCAGCTTTGGTAAGGTCAAATCCTTGTAATAAATCACTGCTATACATATAATATCCTTATGGTTCTGCTTCTCTAATTGCACCCTGATTGTTATAGGGCTTTTTTTTTTTTTTTTTTTTTACAAGAACATAGTTAACACTTTCGAGGAGGAAGAGAAAGAAAACCTCACTTCAAGTATAGAGATTGTCCGTTGGGGCCCTTTTGAAACAGTCAATTTCAACTCTCTACAAGCCCTGTCTACCTGGCTCATTCATGTCCTTATGGTTTAAAGGAGACACTTACCACTCATCATGGGCTTTGCTGTCTAAGTAGTTCTTTAAATTGCCTGACTATGATCCCATCACAAATGGCTCAGTTAGGTCTGGCAAACCTTGACTTAATGTGATTTTCTACACAGTACATTCATTATAGGTGGATGGGACAATTGATCTAATTCACAAGGAAGGCTGCATTCAAAGTACTGCAACCCAGATCCAGCTATCACAATCAGGAGAAAATACTTCATCTGTTTGAGAACTCTGGGATTCAAGTCTTCAATTTGGAGGTGGATTAACAGAGGGAAACCTTGGTTTCTATTTGGTCCAAATCTTTTCACAATGTGAGAATGTATTCACTATTTCTTACGTTGAGCTCTTCATCATAAAGTTTTGAGTAAAAAGCTCAGGCTGCAACATCACCCTTTATATTTTTATTAACAAGGAATCAAATGTTAATAATCATAAATACTTTGTGATGAAATTGCTTGCACCTGTCTTCATTGAACTTCCCCGAAAATGTTTCAAATGCTTTCAAAGACTACTGCCTCGGGAGAAGTCACAAAACATTCTCTTTCAACCTGGTCATTAGCCCAGCAAGCAGCAGCTTCAGAATTATGCATCTGTGATTGGACAAAATGTTGTAGAGCTATTATCTATCCTTGTCTCCTCAGGGACAAAGAAAATAACTATTTCCCATATTAGCCTCATTTTCCCCCTCATTGCCCAGAGAGAAATTCTTATTTCAATCTCTACCCAATGATAAGGCTGTCTGTTTACTCAGAGACACACAAAGTTGGCTTTTGCAAACCGAGAAAAAGAGACACAAGAGCAATTTATTCTGGTTAATAAACCGGGAGGAAACATATAGAGACCAATTGTATGGTGGACACAAGAAGAGTTTCTTTTCTGGGGACTGTTTCAAATATAATGGCAGCCACTGTCATTTGTTTGCCTATCCAACAGCTTTCCTCCCTTCTTTATTGCTTAGGAGAAAACTATTTGTTAAAGAGATGAGGCAGGTGGCCAGGTGATTTAAGGAGAGAATGATTTCCTATCAGCCCTGAAGGATGAACGAATCACAATTTCTCTGTGCCAATTGTGGTAGCCAGCCTCCAAGATCCCACATTATGATAGTCACCACCTGGTATAGTCCTCTCCTACACTGAACAGGGCTAACCCGTGCAGCCAATAGGATATATGGGAATGGCAGAGCATGGCTGTGACTAGGTCATGAATTACACTAGAGCGTCTCTCATGCTCTGTTGGCTTAGTCACTCTAGGGGAAACCAGCTGCTGCATTGTGAAGACACTCAGCAGCCCTCTGCAAGTTCCATGTGGCAAGGAACTGAGGCCCCCTGCCAACATCCAATATGAATTCGCCAGCCATGGGAATCAGCCAATTTGATTTGGATCATGCAGCTCCAGTGTCACATGACTGGAGGTCCGACTAACAATTTGACTGCAACTTCATAAAACACCAGGCCAGAATCACTTCGTTAAGTCTCTCCTAAGTTCCTGGCCCAAGAAACTGTGAGGTATAATAAATATTTATTGTTGTTTTAAAACAGCATGTTATGAAGCAATGGATAACTGATATACCCATCATGCTAATTCACATTTCCCTTGCGGGACGTATATTTTGTTGTAAAAATCATAGACTGAAAACCACAGACATAAATGATAGCACTTGCCATTGCCCATGTTTTTTTCTAACAAGAGTCATTCTGTGTTAAGAGGATTAAATGAAAATAGCAGCAAAAGCAACAGTCATTGAATGCTTACTGTAGCTAATTAGTGCCACTCTATTATATATTATTAGTTAGTTTCATAATTTATGTAAAGTACTGAGAAAAGTGCCTGGAACATAGTAGGGGTTCCATAAATTCCAACTGTCAGCACTGCTATTTTTTTTTACCTCACTGTTGAGCAGGGAGCTGATCATTAGAATAAATCCTGAATCAGATATTGTTGGAATTAGCCTATCTCCTCAATTCCAGCCTGACTCGGCATCTTCCTGAGTTGTGTATCTTAACCATGTGGGCTGACCAGAGACACCAGACCCAGGCTGGGCAATGACCCATGAGCCACCCTGGGACTCAAAGAAGTGGAGGAAAGGGTGAATAACTGGGGAGTGTACAGAATTCCGTCAGCACCGTGGCCAGAAGCTGTGCCCCGGAGTTGGACTAAGGACCCCCAGGGAGCAGGTGCTGTCCCGAAACTTGGTGCTGAAAGATTCCCTTAAAGGGGATCTGACTTCTGCCCAATAGCAGCATATTGACTCAGCTTCTTTCCCAAGGGCCACGGGGAACACCTGTTAGCAGAACTGGGGACCCCTGGAACAAAGAGTCTACTAAAATAAAATGAAATGAACCCCGAATCAACCAAGGTCTTCTGACATGATGTGAGCCGACTTGACACCACATACCTCGCTAATGAGGAAGAAGCAGAGAATGGATATTAAGAGAACGTATACTTTTTGTTCATCCCTGGGAGAGGTGCTTTATAAATGTTATTTCATTCAGTCTTCACAAGCCTGTGTGGCATTTTCCCTGTTCTGCTGATGGAGATCCAGAGACACATAGAATTTAAGTAACTTGCTGAAGGTCACTCAGCTAATCAGCAGTAGGGAAAGAATTTAATTCCAGATTACTCTCTTTTCCCTGTGGGTGCTATATTTCTAAAAAGCCAACTACACTGCAGACCCTGGAGTTATCTAAGAACTAAAGAACATTTGGAGTGGGCAATAATGAATATTAACTTAGAATGAAATAAATTAAATTGATAACTAATAACATTTATTTTTGCAGTTGCTTAGCTTGATGACTGGGGGTGCTGCTTATTCCATACTTTCTTTCCTCAGCCTTCACAGGCACTCCTCTTGGAAAAAGGCTGAGAATAGCTTCGTTTATGCTCGGTGGAAGAAAGTTGAGGCTGTCCCAGAAAATGAGAACCCTGGGATGGCAGTCCCTGAGGGCAATACTTTAAGCCTAAGGACTTTACAGCTTCCTGGAGGTGTGTGCTGAGGTCCTCCATGAACCCCGTGGGCCTCTCACACTGAGACAGGGGACCCATCTTGAAGCAGTGGCTGAGATTTGGTCAGGTCAGTAATAGGGACACTTTTAGACAAACCTTTTATACTAAGGTAATAGCATGGTGGTTCAGTATCAACCCAGAACTCAGATGATCTGAGCTCACATTGAGCTTCTACTAAGTGTGTACTTTGGGGACTGCTTAGGCTTCAGTTTCCTCAGCTGTAAAAAGGGGGATAATAGGGTTGATTTCATGCAGTTATATAAGTCATGTGCTTGGCCTCAGTAAAGTATTTAGTAAACCCTAGCTATTTTTATTATCATCATTATTAATGTGCAGTGATGCAGGTCACTGAAGTAAAAAGTATAGTGTACACAATGAAATGCCAAAACAACACTCCTTAGCACCTGCGTATTTCCTGAAGGGGAGCTGGAAATGCAGGATGGATCTGGCCTCAGTGCCTCAGGCTCTCCCTGCTGAAGTGTCAGGAACATTCCTCTGCAGGTGCAGCCCTACGCAGGTCCTGAGCCCTCCCCAACCAGGACAGGAGGACATCATGGCCTCCACTCACTGCCAGGGCCATGGTCGGGCTCTTTCCTGGTGTCACCTGGTCTGTCCTGCTGGCCTGTCCATCCGACATGGTTTCTGGCTGGTTTTCTCTGCTGGGACACTTGTCTGGGGCTTGGTCCCACCTGGAATTGTGGCCTCTTGCCCAGAGGTTTGAGACAAGCTGCTGTCTAGGTCCTCTGATGACAGTAGAGCTCTGTCCTTCTGTGAATGTGCTATCAGAAGAATGGTGGCCCCATCTATTTAATTATGCCAGCTGTCACTGTGACTCCCTTGCCAAGATCCGCTGCTGTGGTGTTACCAGCTGCTCTTTAAAGGGCTCCCCCAGTCCCATGAAGACCTTATCTGACTTTACAAACTTCCCCACTGGTGGATATTGCTGAGTACCTTTATCTGCTGTATCTTGCGGATAAGCTTGCAATGGACAACCCATGCAAAAAAAAAAAGAACTTTGTCTAATGCAACTACCCTGCATTTTGGTTCCTGGGGCTCCACCTTGTACCTAATTGCTGCCAAATTTCCAGTTGTCCTCTTGGGTCAAAAGGATTCCAAAATTATCCCATCTGGCTGGAGCTCCCACCTTCGAGTCAGTACATATGGCCCCTCCCCTAAGTGGAATGCAGCAGAACACATTCTCCCCTCTCCCCTTGGTTGTGGCAACCTAGGCAAGCCTGCATGCTGTTCTCCATTTCAGTATTTTCTTTCTGATTGCTATAAGAACACAACAAACAGCAGCGATTTGAGGAATTGAGTTTGGCTCTGGAATATGACAAAATCCTTATAAATTACTGGGTGTGGATGTAGGGTCCTAAGAGAGTATGCAGAAGTCCGACTAAGAGTGCTCAGTTCACTTTCACTTCTGAGGGGTGCTCTCCAGTTCTCTACCTTGATCTGGGCCGGTTTGAAAGGATTGGGCCCCCTAGAAAAGCCATGTTTTAATCCTGATCCATCATGTGGAGGCAGCCATTTATTTTAATCCCTATTCAGCACTGTAGGCTGGAAACTTGATTAGATTATCTCCACGGAGATGTGGCACACCCAATTGCATAATACTGAAAATATTAACCTTTGATTAGAGATTGGTCCCATTCCAGGTTGGTCTTGATTAGTTTACTGGAATCCTTTAAAGGAGGAAACATTTTGCAAAAAGCATGAGAGCCACAAGAGCCACGAGAGCCCACGCAGTGAGAGCCCTTTGGACATGAAGAAGGAATATGCCCCCAGGGAGCTTCATGAAACAAGAAGCTGGGAGAGAAAGCTAGCAGATGTTGCCATATTCACCATGTGCCTTTCCAGTTGAGAGAGAAACTCTGAACTTCATCAGCCTTTCTTGAGTGAAGGTAACCTCTTGTTGGTGCCTTAATTTGGACATTTTTAGAGACTTGCTTTAATTGGCACATTTTCATGGCCTTAGAACTGTAAACTTGCAACTTAATAAATCCCCCTTTTAAAAGCCATCCTTTCTGGTTTATCGCATTCCGACAGCTAGCAAACTAGAACACCATCTTTAGGGGAGACAAAGGGGACTCCCCCCCTTCTTTTCTACTAGATCACTCTTTAGAACTTAGAAATTAACGTGAGATAGAAAATATGTAATCCTCTGTCTCAGGTGGACACCTTGTATCCAGGGACCCACTGGACTGGGAACACAGTCTGTACCTGCTGTGCAGTGACAGTGTGGGACATTTCACACAGGTGTGTCCCGAGAAGGGAGAAAGTAGACACCTGAACCTGAAGGTAGGTGGTCAGTCCCGGAGAAAGCTGTGGTTTGGCAAATAGGCAGAGTACCAATAAAGGCATTGCATGTTAATTTGGAGGTCAGAAGAAGGAAGGATTGGACCACACACCTAATATCAGGAATGAATGAAGTCAAGCTTTTGTGTCCCATTGTGCTTCTGTTTTCTAGAATGAGCTTTAAACTTGACCTGGTGGAGGGGAAAACACAGCTAGAACCACTACTATCCTTTATTCCAAGTAGTTAGACCCACAGAAAGAGAGCATCTTGCTGCTCTGGTGAATTGTAACAGCAGTGGGGCCGTGCAGTGAACACTAAACTGCTCCCAGCATGCTCAGACCCCCGTTTACACTGCTGGGTGCTGCAGCTGCTTCTCCTGGCAGCCAGCCCCTCTGAGACCAGCCCTGCCCCTGTTCCACCAGGAAGTCTGTAACCGAGAAATTAGGATTTAAGGGATGACTTGACTACTGAATCATATGCATATTTGCTTTTGCTTTCTGCTATATTGGAATAGATGGAGGGGAAATACCTGAAATAGGTGGAGGGAAATACCTGAAATTGTAGTGCAGCTGCCTTGATCCCTGATAATGACTGTTTTAATCCTGAACCTGATTGCATCAGGTTCAATCTGCAGGAATTCGTCCCTTGCCATCAGGAAAGTTCCCTGGACACTTGTTCCTTAGCTAATTTATATGATATATTTTGAGTGCTGCTTACACATCAGGAGATGCTTTAAGTGCTGGAAATAAGGCCATAACTAGCACATGTCTGCCACCTGTAGAGAGACCTCTGTGCTTCCTTGTACCCATAATGAGAGAGTCCACATAGTTCTGATTCTAGCTCAAACTCAAGGCAGGCTCTCTTACCCCTACTATAGTATAAATTAAAAAAATATATATTTTAGAACATCTGGTAAATAGCACTTTGTTGATATAGTTTTAGCAAACAGGGAAATGCAGAAAAGTATATAAAAAAAGAAAAAGTATCATTTATTCTTAAATATCCAGACATAATGGCTACCATTTTGATGTATTTCAAAATTTCTCTCTTTCTCAGTATACATACTCCTTAACCTTGTAAGGGGAAGAATTGGCCATTATCTCCCTTTCCTTCAGATGGATTTGGGGGAATAAAAGCTCCTGGCTGAGAATGAAAAGAAGGCTTCTTAGAAGGGTCATTTCGAAGCCCCTCATAGGGTAACCAAGGGAGCCTCCTCTGAAGCATAATGTGGCTCCTTTATTTTTCAGGATGGCCTAAATGAGAGGCAGGAAATAAACCAAATGCGGCACAGCATAATGATGCAGCTTACTGACTCCAGGGGAAAAGGGAGGGGCCCCACTAATTACCACGCTCTTAAGCAGAGTTCCTTCCTCCCTCGTGTGTTTGGACCCTGCCCCTGACAATTAGTGTTTGTCCTTGGGAGATGTGGGTGTCGCTGCTTGTTTTTCCAGGTACATCATCTGAGGCAGCAGCAGAGCCCACGGCTGGACGCTGGTAGGGTGGTTGCAAAGAAAAGCTGGCCCAATGGCACGGTCCATCCGTGTCACTGGGCTTAAGTGCCAAAGCCCCACCAGGCCTGGGATGCGTGCCCAAAGGGATTTGGTTGCTGGCATTAGGGAGGTGGCCCCATCATCCTGCTGAAGCTCCTCCCCACCCCCCAGGGGGAGGCGCTGTTTCGAATGAAAGACTCAAACCTGGGGAAAGGTCCTGGAGGGGTGGGGCTGGGGTGCTGTGTTGCCCAAAAGGTGGGTGGAGGTTTTAAGAAAGAGGCATGAGGATGGAGAGCCAGAGTAGGGACTGAGACTGTGCCCCAAGGTGTCCCCTCCTTGTGAGGGGGCTCACCCCCCTGGGCACTGGTCCTCTGGATTCTGGGGAGAAGTTCTGTTTCCCACCTTCCGGTGCCAAGCTTCTTCTTAAGCTGCTCTCATCAAAATCCCTGAATGGCAGCAGGGCAGCAAGCCTGGAGGACATCCAACCCAGACTAGAGCAGGTGGCAGATGCCACTGGGAGGGGGCGCGGTCTCCTGGAGAAAAAGGGGGTGACTCGATGAAATGCTTGACTCCAGGGAGGCTTTTTGTGCATGTGGTTATTTTTGATGGGAGAAAAAGAAAGAAATATTATCTCTCTAGGAAAGACACAAAGCTACAC
Organism: Myrmecophaga tridactyla; assembly: GCA_004026745.1. Classification (NCBI taxonomy): domain Eukaryota; kingdom Metazoa; phylum Chordata; class Mammalia; order Pilosa; family Myrmecophagidae; genus Myrmecophaga; species Myrmecophaga tridactyla. Next base: position 30,183 of record PVIY010024148.1, on the reverse strand, counting down.
AAGAAAGGAAATGTCATCCTAACACACTCCCCAGCTCTACAAAGAACACTGTTGATGTAGACATAAGAAGGTAACCTCTGTTTATTGATTTAAGCAAATATAATAATAGAGCTACGTTGGCAGGGGAGTAGCAGAACTACAGACCAGGGGAGGGGAGGGTGTTGTACGAGAGTTCAGTCATCTGTAGGAAGCAGAGAGATGATGTCTAAATTTAATAAATTACGAAAAGGAGACTATGCGCATAATTTATAAATATGGAAATTATTATAAGGACAAACAACTAGAGACGTTAGAAGTGGTTGCCTGGGGAGAGCTGGGTGTGGTCAGTTTTGTACTACTTGACTTTTAAATCATACGTGCATATAGCATTTATCATTTTTTTTAATTTATGAAAAAAATTGCCTGCAATCATTTGAAAAATGAAAATTGCCTGCTTGTACAGCCTAGTGTAGAGAGAGGGTCCTGGGGAACGCAGGATGGGTTGGGGAAAGAACCCCCCAGCTCAGCTCCCATCTCTGTGCTGCCTTGGAAAAGGAGTGGCTAGGGCCAGGTTACCTGGCAGGGGTCAGCCATCCTTCCCGTCCTCATTCCCAAGGCCAGGCAAGAGCATTTCATGCTAGGAGCACCCTGGAAGTCCAAATGTGCCCTCAACCTCCACAAATGAGAGAATACTGGCTTTGAATGGGCATGGTGAGTGTCTGCTTTGCAAGGTGACAAAATGCGATATACCAGAAATGGAATGGCTTTATAAAGGGGTATCTATTAAGTTGCTACTTTGCAGTTCTAAAGCTGTGAAAATGTCCAATCTAAGGCATCCAGAAAAAGGTATCTTGGTTCAAGAAGGCTGATGATATTCAGGGTTTCTCTCTTAGCTGGAAAAGCACATGGCAATGTCTGCTAGCTGTCTCTCCAGATCTCTTCAATGGCTTCCCTGAGGCTCTGTCCATTGCATTGGCTCTGTCGGTTCTGGTGGTTCTAAAGCTTTTTCCAAAACGGTTCCTTCTTAAAAAGCTCCAGTAAGCAACCCCACCTTGAATGGGTGGAGACACATCTCCGTGGAACCCATATAATCAAATGTTACCACCCACAATTGGGTGAGTCACATCTCCATGGAAACAATCAATAAGCTCCTACCCAGCAATATAGAATGAGGATTAAAGAACTTGGCTTTTTGGAGGGCTCACAACAGATTCAAACCAGCACAATGAGGTAGACATTTGTTTCACATAGTTCTGTATCTGACTTTTTTCACTTAACATTATCCTATGGGCATTTTTTTTTCATATAGTACATATCCTTTGAAAACTTGGTCTACATGTTACCTGGTCTTATTCGATGGTTGCATCATGTTAGTGGCACACCCAAATAGTTCATTATGTCTATTCTAACCACACAATGGTTAAGAGCACAGGTGTGTTTGAGTCCTAACTTCTGACCTGCTATCCCAGCCCTGCCACTTCCTAGCTGTGTGACCTTGAGGAAGGCACTGAAACTTTTTGTGCTTCCCTTTCCTCGACCGTAGAATGAGGCAACAGGGGTATTTACTTCTCGCAGGGTGTTCTGAGATGTAAATAAATTTAAATAATTTAATTTATGACATACATCATTACATAAAAATAATATTTAGATAAAAAGATGCAAAGTATTTAGAATAGGACCTGCCACTTAGTAAGCATTTGAATTCTAGCCAGTGTCATTTTTTTAAATTTAGCCCACCTCATTTAAATATACAATGTTTCTTTTATCTAAAGCTCACTTTGGTAAATATCCTTGTACAATTTTTTGTGATGCTTAATTCATATTCATATAATTCATATTCACTATAATAAAAATAAACAAGAAAGATGAACAATAAAATGAACAAATGCTACTTGTAATATTATCCCCAGAATATAACTGCAATATATTTGGTGTATATTTCAAGTCTTTTTTCTATCTGCATACATGTATACACGCATACATAAGTAACTGTACAAGAATGAATCTTCTTGTGTCTTACTGTTTTATAAGTTTCTTTTTACTAGTTAAGCATAAGTCATAACACTTGTCAGATAATCAATAATACAATTTTAAATGGCTGCATAAGGTTTCTTTGATGGTTGTACCATTCTTTATTAGCACCCATTCTTGATCACAAACAACACTTTCTTATTTCAAATTTTGTGTGTTCAGTGGGGTAAGCTTTTTTCACATACTCAGAGGTACAAAAGAGTGCAGGTTTAACATTTCTCTGTAAAAATCAAATTTTCACTAGCCTCTCTATCTTGTATGATAATGAGAAGAACTTAGCTTTGCCATTTAAAAGTTTAGTGTTCTCTTTTAGCTTGTGTTTCTTATTAGAGAGAACTATTTAGTCAACCCAAAGTTCGACTCCCCATTTGGCTTTTATGCCCTCAGGTCTCCTACTCCTGAAGTTGGTTTCTGGGTTGACAGGGAGCACAGGGTGTGCTGGGAGAGGGCGGCAGATCCTCAGGCAGGCATGCTAGCTGTGCTTCCATCCCATCCAGCCATGGGGCCAGTGAGCACCTACACGCTCATGGGAGACTCCCTCCGCAGACCCAGGCTCCTGCCCTAACTCCTGCAAACCCATCTGCATCTAGACACTTTCTCCATCAATTTTCATCAGGCTTTAAACCAGCACTTGGCAAACTTCAGCATGCCTAGGAATCATCTGGAGAGCTGGGTAAAACAGATTCCTGGACAGCACAACTAGAGATTCTGACTAGCAGGTCTGGGGTGGGGCTGAGGGTTTCTAGCAAGCTCCCACATGAGATTGGTCCAAAGGCCACACGTTGAGTAGTCCTAGTTTACATCCCCATTAGAGACTCTGCTTTGGGGTCACTTTGCTCTCCCTGAGGTGGTCCTGTGCTGCCTCACTGGTTCTCAACTCAACCACCTTCTCCCCCTCCCGCCACGCCCCTGGGAGCTTAAGGGAACATCTGTGTCCCTCGCATTCCATTAGAGAAGCCAGGGCGGGGGGCGGGGTGGGCCTGCCTTCCCTAGCTCCCCCTCTGATGAACACTTCTCTGCGTCCTCTCCACGATGTTGATGTGGGAACGCCCTATGAGAAGCATCTTTCCAAAGTACCAAATGGGCGGAGAGGTACAAGCCCTCCTTGCTTTAAAATTGTTTCTTAAGGGGTGATAGTTTTTTCTCTAAAGGGGTAACATTTTATCCCCATTTCAACATTAGAACCCAAATGTGGAGAAGGGTAAACACCAAAATACTGGTATCTGACAGGAAATGTGTCTCTTTCTGCTCTGTTCATTCTTCCCAGCACCATAAAGCCTTTCTTTTCTTTTTCCTTCTCGTCTGGAAGTTGATTCCTTGAAGGTTTGGAGCTCTCTGTACTCCAGAAAAACATGTTCTTAAACTTAATCCATTCCTGGGGGTCCCATCATAAGTAGGACCTTTTGATGAGGCTACTTGAGTTTAGGTGTGGTCTTCCTAAATCAGAATGGGTGTTAGTCCTCTTACTGGAGTCTAGTATGAGCAGAATGAAATTCAGACACACACACACAGAGAACGCCATAGAGGGAGCATCCATAAGCTGGACATCAATGGAACCCAGAAGAGGAGGGAGAGACAAGGAGATGCTGCCATGTGCAATGCCACGTGGCAAGCTAAGGACCAAGGATCACCAGCAGTCAGCCCCAGAACACCACAGTCTTCAGGGAGAAAGTGTCACCTTGATGATGCCTTGATGTGGACTTTTTTTCCTAACCTCAAAACCATGAGCCATTAAATTCCCACTGTTTAAGCTGACCCACTGCACGGTATTTGCTTGAGCAGCCAAGGAAACTAAAGTGCTTCCCCATTGCTAATGCCTCCTTCTTTCTATGGAAGATTTCACTGGGGCCATGCAACAGAGTAGTTTCCAGGGAACATGACTTAGAGAGGATTAAAAATATACCAGTTTAGTGTTTTCAGGATATTAGCCCTGATACATGTAATAATCATGCTATCCCTTTCCTTTGTTACATTTGCCTGTCTGTTTATGCTTATTTGTTTGGCATTATGAATTCTGTTCTTTTCCTATTCTCCAGATGCAGTCCTCTTGCCATTTTTATGATGCTCTTAATTTTTTGTTTTTCCTCAATTATTTCTAATATTTGAATAGAATGCTTAGTGTATTCATTTTCATCACACTGAACTTTAAAAATACTTGTCCCAGGGGCGTGAGGGTAGTTCAGTGGTAGAATTCTCACCTGCCAGGCGGGAGACCTGGGTTCGGTTCCCAACCCATGCACTTCTCAAACAAGCAAACAAAAAAACAAAACAAAAAGAATTCAGCATATGGCGCTGCAATAAGGGACTATTCACATGAAAAAAGGTGAAATGTGACCCCCGCCACACAGCATACAAAAAAAAAAAACTTGCCCTGCTCACATATGAATATATAATGTTACATCAATGGGATCATGCCATACACCTTGTTTTTTTATTTTATTTTTTGTTTTTGTTTTTTCTTTTCACATTGGCTTTTTTGGGGGGGATCACCTTCTCTACCATCCCCTTGCATCATCTCTTCCCTTCGGCAACACCTTTGCATCTTTCCTCTTACATAATAAAACCTTTAAGGCTACATGTTTATCTTTTCATATAGTTTGGCTGTATCCAATTAGTTCAACATGTAGCATTTTCCCTATATTGGATTTCTAGAGAACATGACTTAGAGAGTATTAAAAATATACCAGTTTTTCCAATCCTGACGTCCTTGGTCAGATAATAATGTGGATTATTATTATTATGCTATATATATTATTATATATATCATTATTATAATGTGGGGTCTCTCTACCTCTTACCCTTTCTCTTCCTTTTCAAATGGGGAAAGGTGAAGTTTTTATCTTATGCGGGGAAAATGGTGGACGTTAAAAGGGGGCGAGATGGGGCAGTGAAATGGAAAGAATGTGTCCACCAAATTCCCAGAGTTCTCCTGATTTATTCTCCCCGCGTCAGTTGGGTGTCAACGGACCACGAGATTCCCAGCATTGTCGCTGCTGTCCTGGATTCATGGGTCTGGACCAGGTCGCCCCACGTGTACCCAGCACCCGTGGACGGAACTCCCACCTATAAAGGCTTGTCCCGCATCTTTACATCTCATTAGTCCCACAAAAACGTGACCCTGCGCATTTTACAAGGTCGAACTTTTCTGACCCATTTCATGAGCCATGGTGGGATTTTTACTGTGGGATGAATTGGACTCAAGTCTGCCCCCAACCTCCTGCCCTTAAACCCCCAGCCGCATGAACAGCAATGCCTGCCTGTCTGACACTCACCCACCCATCTGCCCTCCTTCCCGCTTGCTCACATCACGCCGAGAGTCCTGGCATCTGCCTTTTCTGCCTCTCTTGCTCTAGGCTCCCAATCCTGCCTGCCATTTCCTCCCGTTAGCCTCCTTGCTTTGACCGCTGATTCTAGAACATTCTTTTTAGATTGTGTTCATTATTTTTATTTTTTAATTACTTAGTTCAAATAGGTAATTAATGCAGATGATAGAATATTGAAAACCACAAAAAGGTAAAGGTATGCAGTGAAAATTAAGTCTCCTTGCATTCCTTCTCTCTTAATAGCAATTCTAATTGCCCTCTGTGGAAGGAACCACATTTACCAGTTTCTTGTTCCTTTTCCCAGAGATGGCCTTTGAATTTACAAATATTTATGCATATACACATATTTCTTGTTCCCCTTACAACAGCAGCATACTATATGTACTGCTTTCCCCTTGCCTTCTTCCCTTTGACATCATAACTTGCAGGGAGCTCATTTCAGTGCACAAAGAGCACTGAATTCTTGTTAATACCATCACATATCTTTCACTTTGACTCTTGGAAAAATTTCTTGGTCCCTCCAGGAAACTCCCCCAAAACTTCCCTCTACTCCATGCATTGCAACCTCCAGAGAGAGATGCACCTGCCCTCTACCCCCTCCTTGCACCTGAGACAGCTCTCCTTGGGCTTCCTTTTGGTGGTGGAGGGGAATGAGGCAATTCTAGCCCTAGCACCTTAATTTCTTCCATGGAACAGCTGAGCAGAAAAAGGAACTGGTTCTTTCTGGAATGGAGTTCGTGGACCATCAACAATGACATGCTGACATCTGGCAAGGAGCCCAGCTTCACGAAACCTTCCCAGCCATATCAGGCAAATGGCATTGGTACAGGGAAGGCAAGGCTCAGGGCTGACAAATCAGCAAATCCTCCCTGCTTTCTATGCACATCTCTCCTTTAAGATTAAACAAGGGGGGTCACTTTAAAAATAAAAGGTAGAGTCAGCATCCTTCTCAGAGCCCCATCGCTGTGTGGTATCTCCATTTCCTAATCCCTGGATTCTGTGTTCAAAACACAAGCCTGAGACCTCTTAGCAGTTACACTGATCACTTCCTAAGGAGTTAGCCTTCTCCCCACCACCCCAATTCAACAAATATTTTTTGAATGCTTGTAAAGGTATTGTAAGCATCAAAGATAGAATTGTGTGTAGGCAGGTATGGTCCCTGTTCTCAGCCTAGCTTAATTTTTTCTTCTCTGATCTTCCCTCTGATATGATTTCAAACCTGCCCAGTGGCTGCTTCTCTTATGTTTCCATGGGAGAGAAACTGGGAAGGGAAGATAGAAAACTTTGCATCTGGCCAGAGGGCTGCAGGGAAGAAAGCATACCCTGGCCAGCTGCTTCACATGTAGACGTGCTGTTTTGGTCTGCTAAAGTTGCCCAAGGGCAATATACCAGAAGTGGGTTGGCTTTTTTTTTTTTTTTTCCATCATGGGCAGGCACCAGGAATCGAACCCAGGTCTCTGGCATGGCAAGCGAGAATTCTGAAACTGAGCCACCATCGCACTGCCCTGGGTGGGCTTTTTCAAAGGGGACTTATTAGGTTGCAGATCTACAGTTCTAAGGCCATAAAAGTGACCAGACTAAAGCATCAACAAGAGGATACCTTCACTGAGGAAAGGCCAATGGCATCCAGGGTTTCTCTGTCACATGGAGGGTACATGGTGATATTGGCTGGCCCTTCTCTCCTGGGCTGATTTCAGAATGACTCTCCCAGCTCCGGTAGGTCCTTCTGGCTTCTCCTGGGGCGTTTTCTTTCTCTCTTAGCTTCCCTCGCCTCTGAGCCCTTTCCAAAATGTCTCTCCCTTAAAGGACTCCAGCAAGCGGATTAAGATCCACCTTGAATGGGCAGAGTCCATCTCCAAGAAAACAGTCTAATCATAAGGTCACCCAACAATAGCTCTGCCCCCACAAAATTGGATTGAAAGAACATGGCTTTTCTGGGGTGCATAACAGATTCAAACCAGCACATGTGCCACAGAGTAAAGTTTCCCAGGAAATGTCCTATGGCCACTGTCAGGGACCCTCCTTTCACATTTTTCTTTATTCTTTTCTCCATCCTGCTGCCTATAATGCTGATGCTGAGGAGAGGTGGGCCAGCCAGGGGACAGAACTGGTGTGTTTGTGATGCAGCTCTTTGAAATGTTTAATAAAGCCTTTTAAACCTAATAAAAAAAAATTCTACAAGATGATAGGCCTCAGTCTGGGGATGGTAGAGAGACTTTAAGAGAACTAGAAGTTCCCAACATTGGACCACAAACTTTTCCATCAGGGAGACATAAACTTTGATCTACTTGCAGCTTCTGGTATGTTGCATTTGTCTGATGGGTTTTGTTTGCTTGTTTTTCCCCATATCTACCAGATCCTAAGTAATCAACTACCATCCACTCAGAATTTTCAAGAAAAGCAAAGATTTTAATGTTTATTTTAAAACCCAGTTACCACAAGGGCAATGGTTAATTTGCAGCCATTAATGCAAATGTTTCCAGGCCTTGCTTTCCAACTCTTCATCTTGAAGCTTCAGCCCTGGTCAGTGCCCAGCCAGAGAGTGAGGAGTGAGGTGTGCCTACCAAGGGAATGGCAGAGGAGTTTGGAGTTGTTCTTTTAGGAGATTGGATTCCAACAAGCCCAAGTTTCCCCAGGTGAGACCCTCAGCCCCTACGTGCTCATTGAACCTTGCTCAGCTCAAGACCTACCTGTCCTATAACGTCTGGATGCTTCTCTCCGTCCTGGACAGGCCCCTTGCTCCTCGAGAGTGTGCACCCTCTTCCTATCTCTGCTGGAAGAACTGGCCTACTGGTCAGTGGGCCAGGGGTTGGTCCTCAGCAATGGTCTGGGATGGGGATCTTCTCCCCACACCTGGCCCAAAGCGTGAAGGTGGTTCACTGTCATTGACACCAGTACTGGGCAGTGGCATGGACACATTTACCCAGCCTGGAGGTCCAGGGCAATTTGCCCAGTCTTTGAGAGAGGCCTCCCTGGGTTGCTGGTGCCTGGGCCCTTGTCCTCTGCCCAGCTCTAATGCAGATGGGTCACTGGATGTGCAACCATTGCCAATTGACTTGAAGTGTCCATACAGCAGGGAGAAGGTAATTCTGAGCTCCATCCTATCCTATCAGACTGAGATGGATGTCAGCTCATAATGCAACTCATATTTGCTGTGCCCACTGGCTGCTAATTTGGAATTCCTGTCCCCTTTTGAGGAGGGTGGGGTCCTCTTTACAGTGTTTTCAATTTCCCTAACCTTGAGCTCACTCATCATCCCTTTTGTCCCTGGCCCATTGCTGAGCCCATTGCCCAGGATGAACTGAGTGGGATCACAGGCGACTTGGAAGGGTCTATTACTTTGGCAAGTGCTGAGGTGAGGCCACACCATTCAGGAAGCACTGCTGAGCGTGGGATGAGTCGAGAGAATGCTGTCTTGTGCTACCTCAGCTGGAGTCTTCTGCCTTGAAGGGGAAACAGCATCCAACCAGACAAGGTACATTGCTACAAAACCGCGTGTGAGGACCCCTACTCTTCCCCGCTGCCATAAAGTTTTGAAAACTATAGCCCTCCCCCATATTCCCAGACACCTTCCTAGGGAGAGGGAAACAGGAGGGAATAGGGGCAACCACTTAGACATTGAGTGTTTTTATCCAGACATGATTGAACGCTTCTTAAAGGTACTTAAAAGATTAGCTGCGCCCAAGTGTTAAAAAGATAGATATTCCAGTAATTTTTTTTCACAGAAAAAGCAGGAAAAAGGCCAGATTAGTTATAATTCAAATAAAGACATTTACCTTTCATCACATACTTGAATAATATTGTGAATAAACTTATATCCCCTTTACATCTTTAATTTTAACATAAATGGGAATATTTTATGATATTATCTGGCCTTTTTTTTTTTTTTAGCACTTCCTGAATGCCAGGCACTGTTCTAAGTGCTTCCCCATATTAAACTCATTTAATTCTCACGGCAACCATTTAACCCTCATTTACAGATAGGAAAATGCAGGGACAGAACAGTAGAGTAACTTGCCTAACGTCTCACATAACCTAAGTGGCAAATGGTAGAGCCAAGATTCAGAGCCAGCCTTGGGAGTCATACTTCTCCGCACTACACGGAAACTTGATTTTTTCACTTAAGCATACTTCTTGTGTAGTTTCTCATGTTCGTACATATCTACATAGGCTATTTGTTGTAACAGCCACACAGCATTCGGTGCTTATTCCAGCATATAAAAAATGAACCCTGCGTTGGTGTCTTAGCTGCTTTAAGTACCTTCTGTCCACCCTCAGGAACAGTGACTCAGAGGGAAAGAACTAAAGCATTTCCTCTACCCTCCACGGGAGAAGAGGTTGGCCATTGTGTTCCTAAGAATTGGTGGGTGGGCTCTCCTTAATTTAGAGAGTAGACACTTTTGTGTTGCTAATAGTCTGAGCTCCTTTTTTGGAGGCTTTGCTTTTGGACCTTAAGCCCTATTTGACAGAAAAGAGGCAGAGTGAGTTTGTAGGGGAATTACTTAAGTAGATTTGGAGCTGGCATGCTTGCTAATAAATGGCTGCGGGAGGGACAAGAAGAAGACCTCTGGGTTCCGGGGTTCAGTGCCTGGTTCTTCCTTGAGTGGTCTGATCTGTGGGATGTGGATGGGAAAGGGTCAGGTCTAGTGTGAACTGGAGGGGGTAGGGAAGAGGGCTTTAGGGGAGGGAGAGCCAAGAAGGATACTGGACCTGAGACATGCTGTCCTGCCCGGGGCCTGGAGGCAACTGACCAGGGCAGGCTGCTGAGTGGGCAAAGGAAAGTGCAGGAGGGCTTTCCTTCCTGGGCTCTCAGACCCAGCTGGTCTTTCACCCAGCCTTGCGGAAGTACCTGTTAAACTCTCGCCCATCTTGGGTCCTCCTAACAACTCTACCAGTTAGGGGGCTCCTTCTTTTTTTTCTTTTTAAATTAATTAAAAATTTTTTTTTATTAATTAAAAAAAATTAACAACAAACAAACAAAACAATAAGATATCATTCCATTCTACATATATAATCAGTAATTCTTAATATCAACACATAGTTGCATATTCATCATTTCTTAGAACATTTGCATCGATTTAGAAAAAGAAATAAAAAGACAATAGAAAAAGAAATAAAACGATAATAGAGAAAAAAAAGTTATACATGCCATACCCCTTACCCCTCGCTTTCATTTACCACTAGCCTTTCAAACTAAATTTATTTTAATGTTTGTTCAGGGGGCTCCTTCTTAATGCCCCAGGGATTTGGTCAGCTTCCAGGGTCTCTAATTAAATTGTTTTTTCCTCTTATTCTCAAACTTTTTTGCCTTTTGGCTCCACTTTCTGGGAGATTTCCCCCAACTTTATTTTCCATCCCTCCTCTTGAGTTTTCTATTTCTGCTGTGTCTTTTTACTTTCCAAAGGTTCATTTTGGTTTTCAGACTATTTCTTTTTTATGACATCCGTTCCTGTTTCATGGATGCAATATTTTTCCTTATTTCTCTGGACATATTTCTTATAGGCGTTTGTTTTTTATTTTTGCAGGGGTATACATGGTGGGTATTTTTCTTCTTCCTGCAGAGTCTCTGTTTCTTTTCAAGTCTCTGTTTAGGTCTCTATGTTCCATGCTAGAGGCTGCTGTTTTTCTATTTGTGACTAAGTGGTAATTGTATTGAATTCTCTAGCTGTGTAAATGAGACTATATCCTCTTTTTTAAGTGCATGTGGAACATTTATGAAAGCTTACCAAATATCAAGTCACAGAGAAAACTTCAAGAAGTCCCAAAGAATACAAATAAATGAATAGCATTTTGAAACAAAATGTAATAAAACTAAAAATTAATAACAAGTTTTCATAATCTAAAAATTTCTGTATCTGGTAATTTAAAAACACCCTATTCAAAAGCACTTGGGTTAAAGGGAAAATTAAAAACAAAATTGCAGAATTTTTGAAAAATAATAATAATAATAATGACCTAATTTGTGAGCTACAGGTAAAGCAGTTATCACAGGAAATTTATAGGTTTAAATATATAAAATAATTAAAATGGAAAAAATATAAATGAATTAATATGCAAAGTGGAAAGATAGAACAAATAAATCAAAGAAAGAAGGAAGGGACTGTAAAAACTGAAATCACAAAGTAATGATTTAGAAAAAAGGAAAAGAGTAGAACTAATAAATTCAAAAGTGGCTTATTTGAAAAACTCATCAAAATAGACAAACTATTAGCTAACTTAAGTTTAAAAAAAAAGAAAGTACAAATACACAAAAGTAGAAGTAGTTAGGGGGAAAGAATACAAACGAAAATTTTTAAGAAGAGTATTTTTTTAAAACTCTAGGCAAATAAATGTGAAAACTTAGAAGAAATGAATACTTTTTTTAAGGCAAACACAACTTTCTAAAACTGATCTCCAGTAAGAATAAGTCTAAACAAACCAATTACTGTAGAAGACAGGAAAAGGTTAAAGAGTTCGACAAAAACAAGCAAACACTGAGCCAAATGGTTTCACAAAGAAGTCTACATAACCTTTAAAGATCAGGCAACTCCATTGTTATTTAAACTATTTCAGAGCATTTCACTTGGGAAGCACATATAATATTAATCCCCCAACCTGACAGAGACGGCATGGAAAATAGGAAACCACAGATTCTCACTTAAGAATGTCAGTGCAAAAATCTTAAATCAGACCTAAAAGCAAATTAAAAAAACAAAACAAAACACTAAAAGATAAACTGAGAAAGAAGACCCCATTTATTACAGTACACACACATACTTATATCCCAGATACCAAGGCATGAAAATAATAGCTGATGTTCAAAGAGGAAAACTATAAAATAATCCTGAAATTTAAAAAGTGAATTTAAAAAACTGGAAAGACATGTCATATTGTTGGATAGAAAATTCAACCTCATAAATATATCAATTCTCCCTAAATTAATTCGTAAATTTAGTGCATTTCCAATAAAAATGCCATCTGTTTCCCACCCCCACTCCCAGAACTAGATAATGTGATTATAAAATTTATTTGGAAGAACAGAGTAGCAAAAATATCTAGGAAATCGCTTAAAAAGGAGAGCAATGGTGGGGGTAGCGTCTACCTTTACCAGCATTAGAATATATTCCACAGCTTTTACAATTAAAATATTTGGTTATTGGCCACTAGCAAAGATCAGTGGAACAGAATTTAATAAACCCAGAAATAGACTGAATTGCATTTGGAAAGGTACTATATGATATAGGCAGTGTCTCAGATCAGTGAGGAAATGATAGCTTTAAAAAAATACTGTTTTTATTCGAGGTATAATCACATATAAAATGCATAAATTTTATTTGCACAGTTCAATGAGATTTGTCAATTTTATAAACCAATGACCCCACCATGGCAATCAAGATATAGAACATTTCCAGGACTTCAGAAAGTTTTCTCCTCCACCCCCATAAGGCAACTACAGTTAAGATTTCTACCATCATAGGGTGGCTGCTGTGGCTCAGCAGGCAGAGCTCCAACCTGCCATGCTGGAGGTCTGGAGTTCGATTCCTGGTGCCTCCTGCCCATATGCAAATTAAAAAAAAAAAAAGAGATTTCTATCATCATAGATTGACTTGCCCTGTTCTAGAGTTTCATATAAATGACATCATACAGTATTTACTTGTATATGTCTTTCTTCTTTTGTGTGTATCAGCACTTCATTCCTTTTTAATGCTGGCCAAGCATTCCTTTGTATGAATATATTATAATTTGTTTACCCATCCATATCTTCATGGGTATTTGTTTGTTTCTAACTTTTGGCTTGTATGAATATTATTGCTAAGCCTTTCTGTGGACATAAGTTTTCAGTTATCCCAGGTAAATAACTAGAAGTAGAGCTGCTGGGTCTGCGGGCAAGGCTTTGTCTACTTTATGATAAATTGTCAGACAGATTTTCAAAGTAGTTGTACCACTTTACACTCTTACCAGCAGTGTATGAGAGTTCTGGTTGCTGTACATCCCTCTAACATTGTTAGCAACTTCTCTAAATTTAAGCCATTACACTAGATGTGAGGGACACCTCACTGGCATTTTCTTTTTGGTATGCTGTATGGTGGGGATCACATTTCATTCTTTTTCCATGTGACTATCCCATTATTGCCACACTATCTGTTGATTTTTTTTGTGAATTGCAGTGCCCGGGAACTGAACCCTGGTCTCCCCAGCGTGCTGGGCAAGAATTCTACCACTGAACTATCCTTGCATCCCATCTCTTTGGATTTCAATTTACATCTCCAAGGAGATAAATGATAATGAGCACCTTTTCATGTGCTCATTCATGTATCTTCTTCTGTATAAGGTATTTAGGATGGTTGCCCCCCCACACTTTTTTTTGCATGGGCAGGTACCAGGAAACCAACCTGGGACTCTGGCATGGCAGGCGAGAACTCTGCCTGCTGAGCCACCGAGGCCCACCCAGATGGCTGCCTATTCTAAATTTGGGTTGTGTGTTATTTTATTAATGATTTTAGGGGGTTCTTTAAACATTTTGAATAAAATTTATTGCCCCTTATATCTTGTAAATATTGTTTCCCAGTCCGTGGCTTGCTTATTCAGTTTCTTAATGGAGCCTTTGAATGAATAGAGATTTTTAATCTTGTTGAAGTAGAATTTACCAATTTATTCCTTTATGATTAATCTTTTCTGGTTCTGAGTGAGATTGAGGAGATATTCTCCTATGCCTTCTTCTACAACAAACTTTGCAGCTTTAACTTTTATCTTCCGGTCTATGGTCTACATTGAATTAATTTCTTGTTAGAGCAGTTGTAGGTTTATAGAAAAATCATGCAGAAAGTACAGAAGTTCCATATCCACCACTAAATCCCCAGTTTTCCCTATTATTTTGCCTTAGTGTGGCACCTTTATTACAAATGATAGATTATTATTATATCTATATTATTAACTATAGCCCATAGATTACATTAAGGTTCACTCTTTGTGTTACACTGTCCTGTTCTGGTAACATACTTGCAACCTAAAATAAATCATTTTAGCCACTTTTTAGCCCCTTCCAAGTATACAATTCGGTAATGTTAAAAACTACTGCAATACTGTGCTATAGACATCACCATCCACCAAAACTTTTCCAACAGCCCAAACAGAAACTCTGTACAAATTGAGCATTAACTCCCCATCCCCCACTTCCAACCCTGCCCCTGGCAACCAGTTAAATTAATTTTTATATAGATGTCAAAGTTGATTTCTTTCAAAAACAGGAGGATAGCCAGTTGTTCCAAGTACCACTTGTTGCAAATGTATGTGTTGATATTGGTTCATCAGTTGTAACAAATGTACCACGCCGATGCAAGATGTTAGTAATAGGAGAAACTTCCAGTGGGAGGGATGTGGGGTTTATGGGAATCCTCTGTATTTTCTGCACTATTTTTCTGTAAACCTAAAACAATTCTAAAAGATAAAGCTTCAAAGAAGTAATAGATACCATGAAACATACAAATGACCAAGAACATAAAACAGTGGAAATCCACCCTTGTGTTTGGAGCTTTGCCATCACCACATGGACAGCACTTGGCCCTGAGTGCTGACCCCTTCTCTTCCTTCATCTCCAGTCCCTGGTATGCTGGACTCCTACTGGTTTTTTTTTGGTTGTTGTTGTTTTTGGTATGCTGTATGGCAGGGTCACAGTTCATTGTTTTTCAGCCTGAGTATCCATTATTGCAAATTTGTTGAATTTTTGTTTGTTTGCTTTTTGTTTGTTTTTGGGGAAGTGCATGAACCTGGAATCGAACCCGGTTCTACTGTATGGCAGGTGAGAATTCTACCACTGAACTACCCTTGCACCCCCATCCCCCACCCCATTGGTGTTTGAGAGCCAGTTGAGGGCATCTCTTCCCTGCTTGGCATTCAGTGGCATCAGGTTGGTATCTTGATATTGACCAGGGTGGGAATATTTACAGTAATTTTAGAGAGGTTTTAGGAGGGAGCAAAATGAGATCTGTGTGTCTAGTTTACCACGTTTATCTCAGCCTTGTGGAGGCTTATGGACTGCTAACACGGCTGTATTTTATATGGCTATGCTGCAATATGTTAGAGCCCTAAGCTCATCCAGGCTTCTGAAATAAAAAAGGATTGTGTAACAGCTTGGATGCTTTTGGCAGTAACCAACTTACAGTGGCACAGAAGGAGATAGTTCCATGATGTGAATATTGGCAGTTATGTCTGCCACAGCTTCAAGCATTTCTCACCCGATACCACCCACAGCAGGATAAAGGGGACAGTCTTCTCCTGAGTCTTATCACCAAAAGATTTTCACGCTTTAGGTCCCTTTGGTGGAACTGCTCATGCACCCATTTCCCAGGTAAAGGGAGGCTGGAAAAGTGATGCTTTGGCCCATTTGATCTTTATCAAGGGAGGCAGCTGCTGCCAGTAGAGAGTGAGGCAGGGGAAGGCTATTGAATAGGACACCAATAAGTCCTATTGGTCAGAAAACTTTTTCCTAATTTTCTAAAGTCTGGAAGAAATGTTTTCTTTTTTTTTTTTAAACACTGGTAATTATTTTTTCCTCAAATAAAGAAATAATTCACTTTAAAATATGCAAGCCTAAGTGTCTTTTACTGTATCGACTTTAAAAAATAGCTATCAATTTATTTTAGAGTTTGTTTTTTTATTCCATATCTCTTCCACCTTGGAGTCAATTTGGTGATTAAAATATTTTTTTCTTCCATTGAGCTTACTTATTTTTTCTTAAGTGAAAAAAATATTTCTTAGTTTTTGCCACCCCCCCCATGTCACTTTTGGCAGATTGAAGAGTTTAATATATGTGATTGCACCTCGTACAAAATCTAGTGCATATCAGGCTCATAGTCATGTTGGTTTTATTCATTGTCCTTCACAAGAATAGGAATATAGAGTCAATGTTAACTCTCCAGGAAGTGTCAAGCTTAATTGTTTTGAAACTGCAGTTTTGCTTGAGCCTCTGTGGCAGGATGGCACACTGCTTAGAGGAACCAGGCTTAGACTAAGTCAAGTGTAAGAAAAGAGGGCATGATGGGGCTGTGGCAAATTGGCGAGAACTGGAAATCTGGATTATATGTGAAATTGATCAATTTTCATGTCAAAAAAGTAACATTAAAGAAAACTTTATTTTTAATTATGGTGTGGGCCAAACAATGTATCTGCCAGCTGAATTTGATCTGCAGCTGTCAGTCTGTGAACTCTGCACAAGTTACCAAGCGTTTTAGAGGCTGAATCCCAAGTTTCCATTCCAGGCCCCTCCCTTCTCTCATTTGCAGGGTTGAGAAGCAGGCTTTCTCCATCTTCAGCTGGGAGGTCAGGTCTTCGGTCTTCTCTTTCTTACTGCTGGAGAAGCAGCTTCTTGTTGCCAGATTGCAGGTCCCAGAAAGCATCGAGGCACCCAAAGGCTGAGAGTGGCAGACCAAAGATGAAGTCCTTCTCCTGGGTGAGTCAAGGAATTCCCACTATTGCTTTTTAGGGAGACCTGGTGATTTCACTCAACAAATCAATCCTCCTGAATACTGTGTTTGTTCATGGCTTATTCACAGGCAGCTAGAACAGTGCTTGGAATATATGAGGTGCTTACTAAATACTTGTGGAAGGAAGGAAGCAGATTCCCTTGGACTCTTGTCTGTTGCATTTCAGTGGTCTTCAGATCCTGTGAGGATCCCACTTCCTCCCAGGCTCTGAGTAACTGTCCCATTGTGCTGTTTGGCATGGTATCCTAACAATTCCCTTTAATGAGGGCCCCAGAAAATATGGAAGTAAGACGAAAGTAAGGCTGCTGATCAGCTGATCTTAAAATAGGGAAATTTTCCTGGACTATTCTGGTGGGCCCAAGGTAATCACAAGGATTCTTCAAATGGAAGAGGGAGGCAAGAAGAGGAGGTAAGAATAATGTTGATGTGAGATCTCAAATTGACAGCTGGCTTTGAGGATGGAGGAAGGGACTGCAAGCCAAGAAATGCAGATGACCTCTTGAAACAGAGAAAGACAAGGAAATAGATTCTCCCCTAGAGCCTTCAGAAAGGAGCACAGCCTTGTTAACACCTTGATTTTAGCCCAGTAAGACCCATTCTGGATTTCCTACTTAAGGTTATCAGAATTGTAAGGTAATAAATTTGTGCTCTTTAAGCCAAAACAAAACAAAACAAAAAAATATCTAGGGTGCAAGGAACGTTAACTCAAAAATAAATAAAAACATATCAAGGGTGTTGTTTTAGTTTGTTAAATGCTGCTGGAATGCAATACGCCAGAAATGGTATGAGTTTTAAAAAGGGAATTTTAAGTTACAAGTTTAAAGTCCAAACTATGGCATCCAAAGAAAGATACCTTCATCAAGAAAGGTATGTCTGTTACATGGGAAGGCACCTGGCTAGCATCTGCTGATTGTTCCCAGTTTTGTTGCTTCCAGTTTTTGATGCTAGCAGTTTCCTCTCTAAGCATCTGTACACCTTCACTTAGCTCCTCCAGGACACAACTTTGGGTTCTGGCTTGCTTAGCATCTCATGGGTAGGCACCTGATGATATCTGCTGGGCTTTGCATCTCCAAATGTCCGTGTCCAGGGGTCTGAACTCTCTGTCAGCACTCCAAGCGTCTCCAAATGTCTGTGTCTCTATCAGCTCCGAAGCAACTCCAAAATGCTTCCCCTTTTAAAGGACTCCAGTAAACTAATGAAGACCTACCTTTAATGGGTAGAGTCGCAGCTCCATTTAATCAAAAGGTCAACCCACAAGTGGGTACGCCACATCTCCATGGAAGTAATCTAGTCAAAAGGCCACACCCACAACTGAATGGGTCAGTCTCCATGGAAATAACCAAAGTTTTCCATCCTACAATATTGAATCAGAATTAAAAGAAACATGGCTGTCCCTACAAGATTGGATCAGGAAAAAGGACATGATTTTTCTGAGGAACATAACAGCTTCAAACCAGCACAGATGTTATTGTTATTGCATCAAGTATGTATGTATATTAGAGACAATTGTGGGTAAAGTCTTCCTCATCTTCCTTTTTTTTTTTTATTTGCATATGGGCAGGAGGCACCAGGAATCGAACTCCAGACCTCCAGTATAGCAGGTGAGAGCTCTGCCTGCTGAGCCACGGCGGCCTGCCCTCATCTTCCTTTTTATGTTTACAATGTAGTTACAGTTTTTTTTATTCTAGCAAAAATGCAAAATAAAGATGTTTTAAATATGCTCACAGATTCTTCTCTAGACACATCCCTATGCATACCTCTGGTAAATTAGACTTTTCCTCCTCTGAACATTCTGGATCATCTTGCTCACTGTTTCTTAATAAACAAGCTATAACCCCAGAAGATCGTCAGACTCCCACCTCTGTGCTTTGACATTATTGGACCCATACAAAAAAAAAAAACAGAAGGAAGTTCTACCATGTCATGACATTCCCACTATGGCATCTCATACCAGCTGCCTCTGACTGTTCATCTTCTTTCCTACTGCCCCAGCTCTGGGGAATGGGGTCAGGGCCTGGCTCTCTCTCAGCTGTTATCTCCCTGGCCTGGGCTGTGCTGGTTGTTGACACAGTTGTGACTTTTGGCCATGTGACAGCAGTGACACTTGGACCTTTGTCTCACATGGATCCTTCTTGGGTTCCTAGGAGATGGCCATTCTAAGAAGGTATCTTCTACCTGCTTGGGAATGTGTTTTGTTTTGTTAAAGCTGCTGAAGTGAAATATATCAGATATGGGCTGGTTTTTGCAATGGGGATTTAATAGCTTACAATTTACAATTCTTAGGGCATGAAAATGTCCAACTCAAGGCATCAACGAGACGATGCCTGGACTCTGATGACAGGCCGCCATCATCCATCACATTAGAAGGCACATAGACTGCATTTGCTCATTCTTATGTCCTGGGTATCATTGCTTTCAGCTTCTGGTTCCAGTGGCTTCCTCTCTGAGCTTCTCCAGGGATTTTCTCCATGAGCTTCTCTTAATTCCATTTCTGTTATAAAGGACTCTAATGAGAAGATTAAGATTCATCTTGAATGGGGTGGGTTCCATTTCAATTGAAATAACCTAATCAAGAGATCCCACCTACAACAGGTCTGCATCCACAGGAAAAGATTAAAAGAACATTGCCATTTCTGGGTTTCATGACAGCTTCAGATCACCACAGGGATTTCTCCACTGATGGCCGAAGAGGCACTGCAGTGCAGTGGATCTCAAAGGGCGGTCTATGGAGAACAGGGCATCCCCTTGAAACTTGTTAGAAATGCAAATTCTTGGGCTTTCCCCTAAACTGACTGCGTCAGAAATGCTGGGGACAGTGTCTAGCAGTCTGTGTTTTAACAAGCCCTCCAGATGATTCTGAAACACACTAAAATTTAAGGACCTCTGCTCAGCTGTTTTGCTGTCTCATTTAGCCTCCATTATAAGGAGGCTTTAGACCTTCAGGAATAAGACTCTAGAGATATGTATATGCATACGCATCTATACATGCAAATATAAATATATATGAATATATACTTAATATCGAATTTTTTTGTAAATATAATTTGAGGTAGCAAATACAAATTGAATCAAAGTGACTTGAAAAAAACAAAGGAAATGGGGACAAAAACAAAAGAGAAAGATGAAGCTGGGAAACATTCATACTCAACAAGCATCCAGTAAGGTTCCTATCCTTTGTAAAGGGGAAAGGGAAGGGTGACTCTCTTAGTTTTCCATGCTGCTAAGGCAAATACCACACAATGACTTTGCTTAAACAACAGAATTAATTTGGCTCATGGTTCTGCATCTAGGAGAAGTCCAAAACCAGGGCATCAGCAAGGCGATGCTTTCTTCCCATTCGGGTGCTGGTTATCCACAATCCATAGCTGCCTGGTAACATGTGGCACTCTGCCCTCTTTTCTATTTAAGGGTCCCTTGACTTCTGGTTACAGGCTTCTCCCCAACTCCATGACTTTCTGTGACTCTGACTTCTGATTTCTTTCTCTTTATAAGGCTCTCAGTAATCCAGATTAAGGCCACCCTCATTCATTTGGGCCACACAGTAATTAATAATGAGGTCTTATTTACAGGAATGCAGATTAAGAACATATCTCAATACATTGCAGTTATTTAGTACTTGCCAGCTGCCAAAAACAAGAGAAAACATGATAACTTCAAGTGTTCAGGGAAACACAAGATAAAAGTCTAGCAGTTTGGAAAAGCACAGCTCTTCTGGTTTGGGGAGCCTGGTTTTGATTTTGAGATATCCCTTTCCCAGATCCTCCTATGGAGACTGTAGAGTATGTATTATCTTCCTCAACCCACAAGGACAAGCTGAAGGGACCCATTTCTGTTAGTCTTTCAAATTAGCTGATGGCATAAATCCCAAAGCACATTTTAGTAAATGCATCCCTTAACGGAGATGTGTGTGTGTGTTCGAGAAGTCAGCCTTTCTAATGATCTGACAATAATAAAAACAAATTGTAGTGTTTAGACCTAACTGTCAACATTTTAAACACACACTTGATCGTCCAAGAAATTAAGACTTTATTTCTAGAGGTTTATATTCTAAAGGACACTTGATTTCATTTCACAAACAAGAAAGCGTATCATTAAATGAAATGTGGTTTTGCAAATCATACATGCTCCTCACTTCAATCTAATCCCCTTATCTTTTTCCTCTTTGAGTATCACTGGTCTAGGGATAGGGAAGAAGTGCATATTTTTCTGGTAAATGTTTTCTGTTGCAGTCGATCTGTAGCAAAATGTCAGCAAGGATTTCAGAGAGTATATAGTCTATTGTCAGATAAGGGGAGCTCCAGAGCTTTAATAACGGACCAGATGAGGGATGCTTCCAGGGTGAGGGCATTCAAGGACAAGCCTAGCCAGCAGGAAGAAAAAAAAAAAAACCCAAAAACCCAAAGGAAAAGGTGACCGTGCAGTCTTTCCAAATCCCAGCACTTGAGATGCCCCCTTTCCTTCGACCTCAGCAAGATCCAGTGCGTG
Organism: Myrmecophaga tridactyla; assembly: GCA_004026745.1. NCBI lineage: Eukaryota > Metazoa > Chordata > Mammalia > Pilosa > Myrmecophagidae > Myrmecophaga > Myrmecophaga tridactyla. The sequence goes on along the minus strand of PVIY010024148.1, from coordinate 8,903 downwards.
GGTGCGGTAGGCAGGGTGCGTGGTTCAGGCATGCCCACAGCACGGGAAGGCAGGTAACAGTGACGGGCTCGCAAACGCAAAATTTGGGAGTAGTCTACATCACCAAAAGGCGGAGGCCGGGGCGGGGGCGGGGTGAGGGTGGGTCGGGATTGAGCTCATCTCATCCCAATGCTCAGCCCTCTCCTCTTAACTTTTCAGGGTCTGGCGGTCAAGCTGACGGGTTTGACGGCGGTCAACCAGCAAATATTAGCTCAAGGGATCAGCTAGAAGTGGGGTCAGCCACGGGGCTGGCGTCACCGACGGGTCCAAGCAAACACATGAGTCAGGGGACAGAGAGGCAAGGTCAGCGGAGGGGCGTGCCCCGGGGTGGGGGCGGAGCCTGGGGAGGGCTGGCAAGAGGAGGGGCGGGGCCAGAGGTGGCCCGAGGCCGGGGCACGGGCGGGGGCGGAGTCGGGGGCGGGGCCTAGCCGCGTGGGGCTGACGCCTGCGCGCGGGCGGCCCGGGGCGGGTCTGCGCACGCGCGGTGCGCGGGCCCCGAGGGCGGAGCCCAGGCGGGCGCCGGCCGGGGGAGGGGGCGCGGCGGCTCTGGAGTCCCGAGCTGCCTCAGGCCGCGGAGGCGCTGCCGGCAGCTGCGGGGCGAGCGGCTGGGATGTGACCAGCGGTGCTCGCCTCACCTTCCATCCTGGAGTCGGCTGGTCGCTAGGCCACCCGCAGCCGGGTCGTGGCCGAGGAGGCAGCGTGACCTCCTCACGGTGAGACCCGGGGCCCGGGCGGAGATCGGGGTCGGCGCAGCTGCAGCCCCGGGCAGGGGGGCGCGGTCCGGGTTGGAGGCCGGGGTACCGGGCGGTGTCGGTGGTGTCGTCCTGAGCTCCCCTGGCCCTCCCCAGCCCCCGCGAGCCCCCCGCGAGCCCTCCGCGAGTACCCCGCGAGTTGCCTGAGGCGGGCGGGCACGGATGCGTGAGGCCGGACGCCCCCCGCGGGGGCTGCAGCCCTTCTCCACGCAGAAAACCGGGCGAGGCTGAGATACCCAGTGACTTCCGAGCCGGGATGCCTGTGATGGTTGGTAGAGGAAAGTACCGGGGTGCCCCGAATGAGTCGGGTTTTTTTTTTTTCTTTTTTCAAATTACTAGGCCAAAAGAAAGACACGCCCTAAAACACATCCTGTGATAAAACTTTGGTGGACCACATCGTTGCCATAGGTACAGATGCTTTTCTCTCTCTACCTCTGTTTTAGACATCTGTTATTTTTCTACATATGTTTTTATTACCTCTACTTTCTTTTCAGAGGAAAAGGAGGAGGGACTCTTCTGAGGTGGTTGTTGGTGGCTGAGCTTGGGTTTGAATTTCAATAATTGCAAATTCATCTTTGTAGGCTACTCAGTCAACGAGGCTTGCTGTTGGTAGACTAGGCCTTAGCAGCCTAGAAATTATTAATGCATGGATTTTTTTGTGGTCCCAGATTGGAATCTTGGTGCTTCATTCTTACAAGGGAGATAAATTGCCCCGTAGCCTTTAAAAATAGCCATTTGAAAAGGCATTCCCTCTCTTCTTTTTTTCCTGAGCATTAAAGTATTAGTAGAGCCTATTCATTTTGCAAGTTTTATCAAAGCATCATTTTTTTAGACTAGTTTAAAGAGAGTTTTGTGGTATCAGCTCTTCTTTAACCAAAAGGAATTTAACTTATTCTCCTACTGCAAAGGGTAGGTACAAAACATGCCAAATAGTCTGTAGTTAATATATGAAAAGGATGTACTCATTCTTGAATGTTTTGCTGGAAGTCAGTCTTTTTCTTCTCAGAATTTATTTCTCTTTGCCTCACTTTATATATTATAGCACTTTACTTGTTTGTTATTTGGTTGCTTTCTTTAGTGTTCTCAACAATATTGACTTCAAATAATCTTTAGATAAAAGTACACGTATTATGGACTTTTCTGTAATTCATACTGTCTTCGTTCAATATTGTGATAATATCCTATAGTAAGAAACTGCTAGAAGCCATCCTGAGAACAGAAAGTCTTCATTTTTAAAACCAATTTATTGTACCTTTCTGAATCCAGACCTGTGTTTTTTGTTAATGGGATTCCACCCTTTGACTGTGTGGTAGAAGAGAGGGCCTTTGGTTCCATGTTTAGGGGGTTCTTCAGTGACTCACCATGTTGATCAAAATCAGAGTCCTTCACGATTTTTGGTACTTGCCTGCATTTCCAGTTTCATCTTTTACCATTACTCCAGCCCTCTCTATAGGAGACCACTTGCAGTCTCTGAAGAGGACATCTTCCTTAGTGCTTTTATTTATGCTGTTCCCTTTTTTGAGAATTCTCTTCTTTAGCTGGTAAATAAACAGCTTGCCTTTTAAGATTTAACCAAAATATCGCCTCTGATTTGTCCAGACACCTCATTTGCCTTGTCTCACCTCATTTGCCTTGTCTCAGCTGATAAGAGTTGTCCCTCTGTATGACATCCTACCTCCCTCAGTTAGCATTTTTCAGTTGGTTGTTAATGATTTATTAATAATAAATCTCCACCAGAATTTTGGACTCTCTAAGGGAAGAGACCTTTTTAACTCTAGCACATGCTGTTATGTGGTACAGATGCTCAAAAAGTACTTAACTGACTTTTTGAAGAATGGTCCCAATCTTGAATAGATTTAAGTTTTAAGATCGGCAAAATGCTTTAGGCTGTGTTTTATCGAGATCAGAAACTTAGGAAAGATGAGTGCACAAGGGACTTCTAAATTTCCAAGAATGAAGTAGAAATAGTTGTTGCTGGATAGGGATGAAAATCCAGTATGACAGACAAAAAACCCAACAGCCCATTTTATGATGTAGGACTGAAAAGGGCATGGCTAGTAAGAATTGCTGCTTCATTGATCCTGGAGCTTTATTTTGAAGTGAAGTCATTTACCCCAAGGTCACACATAGAAAGGGACAGAGCTGGGATCACAACCTGGGTGTTTTGACCATCTGAGTATTTCCCTCTTGCTCCCAGTTTTTTCAATGTAACGCTTAATGATTGCTTTACAGTAAGGGAGGGAATTATGATAGATTTGGAGATGTATTGGGTAAGGGTCAATTAAATTAAAAGAATTTTGAATTTGAACGGAATTGACTGATTTACTTGGTTCAACTTTATCTTATCCATTAAGCAGTTAAAGTCCAAAAGGTTAAGTGACTCACCTAAGGTTACTCGTGGTCATCTGTATCCTACTCTCCTGACTTCGTGCATTGGCATTGTATTTTTCCCTACTCTGGTGTTTTGGGGGAGAATGAAGAAGTTGGCATTTTTCAGAGGGAATGCAAATCTGCATAAGTCTTGAACTGTCACTCCTAGGAGTTTAGAGCCCTTGAGTGGCCAAGAAACACGATAATTCATTTGGGGATGTAGGAGAAACCTAACCTTCCCCTTTCTATTCTGCCCAGTTGTTTTTAACCTCAGTGCCTGGGGCCCTTTATCCAAATGCTCCTAACAAGCTTACCATATGGAGATCCCACTTACAGTTATATTTTGATGGTAAAATGAGATTTTAATATAACACCGGTACAGCTGGCTAATGGCATGGCTAAAATTACGTGTATGTGTAGCTTATGTATGAATAGAGCTTGTTTGATTTCTCCTACACTAAAGTCATAGGTGTTGCGGGAAAAAATTTGAAGATTATGGTTTCAGGTGTGTGAAAAGTCAGTTTTGAAATGTGCACTTGGTGTGGGCCTGATTAATTCCAACAGGCTTTTTATTTTATGAACTAAAATTTATTAAAAAAAAATCAAAATAAACTTTTAATTTTCTGTCTCATTTCTTGTCATATATTTACACTATGGACGACTCTATACCATAATCAAAACAAATGCAATACATGAAATTTGTTTTATATTAAATGTCATTTTTGTCATATTTTCATACCTGTAAGTTATGATAAATATAGTAAGTTGAGTTACTTATTTATTTCTTAATAATTGGACATCTAAGTTGCTTTCTATTTTTCAAGTAGTGTAGCTTGTAGATCGCTGTCCTTCCCTTTAGGCTGAAGTCACAAAAGGGAGATTACAAGGTGAAAGGATATGAAAATTTTTGTCATTTAAAAAAAAAATTGCCAACTCTATTTCTGAAAGTTTCTATTGATTTATACTGCCTCTAGCAGAGTTTAAGTGGCCAGTTTTATCATTCTTTTATAGGCATTACATTATTTTTAAAAGTTTGTTAAGATGGGTATCATTTTAAAATGCTAACATCACCATCCACCATAGAAAAGCAAATACGATATTTTTCTAATTTTATTGATTTTCTCCTTTGTGTGAATTGCTTGTTCTTTGCCTATAATCTTACTTAGATCTCCTTACCAATTTTCATTAACACTTAACACCATAAATATGTTAATCCTTTGAAATATACTTCTGATCTTTATTTTTGTTATTTTTATTGTTGTAGGCTTTGTAGTTTTTATATTATCAAAACCATTGTTTTTAAAAAAATTTCACTTATGTTTTGTTTTGATTGTGAGGTTGGAGAATGCCTCTCCAATTTCTGATGCATGCTTTTATTTCCCCAGCTTCTAGAGTTTGTTTAGTTTGTTTTGCTATATGGTGTATGTTTTTATCAGACTAAATATGTGTTGAGATTGAATTTGATTTGTGTGGGTTCTATATTATAGAAAACCACTTTCTTATAAATAGCTAAATGAATTTCTATCAGTGAGCTGCTGCTGTTTTTCTTCCTGAAGTTGAATAAGAAAACTAACCTCATTATTTATTTTTTTTTAATAAATGAGTGGTTGTTTTTATTAAATGAATTGTGATAAAATTTAGACAAATCAGAATTTTTCATGAAAGCAATATTTTGGCTAATTGAAGTCTTTCTTAGTTTAGGACTAACCAGAGGTCTTTTCTGATTTAATACTTATTGTTAATTATATAAAAATATGTGTAAGTAAAACCTTGGTTATGTGCTCCCTTTGGGGAGTGAGGTGTTCTGGATAGATGAGACAGCCCAGGAGCATAGTTAACATTAATTTAATACTGGGTTATTGCCAGTGCTTTGCATATAGTTTCTTATTTAATCCTCACAACACCCCTTTGAGGTAGGTTCTTTTAGTATCCTGATTTTGCAAATAAGAAAACATAGAGAACAAAGTGACCTGCCAAAGATAATTTGGCTAATAAGCAGTGCAACTGGAACTTAACCCAGAGAGTATGCTTGTTTTTAAGTGTCCACTGTTCTACCTCCTTGTCTAGATGAGTACTCAGTTGGTGACTTTCTCAAAGGTACTATTTTACAGTGTATTATGTTATCTTTTTTTGCTATGTTAAGAATTTGGACTTATTGGTAGTTTCAGAGAAAGGTAGTGATAGGGTATGGTTTTAGTGGGATTGTGGAAAGCATATTGGATTATGTTTCTGATTGGAAATGGTTGAAATAGATCATATGAGGAATGACAACCTGAACTCTAAAGTGGACGCGGAGACCAGGGAATATTATGGGAAGATACAGGCCCTAGTAACTGATTTACAAGAGAGTGGAAGGTTGGAGTGTTGATTTGTAGGGCACCAAGTGGATGGTGATGACAAATGAATATGTGCTCGCAGAGATGACAAATGAAGATGTGCTCATAGCACTTTGTGGTATTTCTTTCACAGCATTGACTGTGATGTATTGTACCCAATTTAGTGAAATCTCTACATCCCTCACTGGATTGTGTGCTTGCTTGTCAAGGGCAGGGACTGAGTAGAGGACATGGATGAGCTAATGCAGGAAGAGGGCAGAGACTGAACTGGGAGTGGGAAACACCAGAATCAGGGTAGGTTGAAGAGGAGCTCTAGAAAGCAACAGCTCTCCGGCAGGAGCGGGGAGTGTCAAGGAGAGGGTAGTCTTAGCACGGAAGTTAACATAAATATAAATGTATAAATATATAAATATATCAGGCTCATATGCTTTGATGTGATATGATGATGGCCAGTGATTTTACAGTGCTAAATTATCTTTCCTTTGTTACTGACTCCCCCCCTCCACCCCCCGCCTGCATTTTCTCAGAGTATCTGTGGCTTCCTGCTTTTTTTTTTTTACTTGCTACGGGTGCTGATGCTGGAGCATAACTCAGCGTGTCGAAGTCAACCAATCAAAACAGCACTTTCTTTATAAGTGAAGTGACAGATCGTAGTACTTTAGGTGTAATCTCTGAATTTTCATCTCTTCTCTCTTGAGTTAATTGCTTTTGAATGATGCAGAGTTACTTGCTTGTCTTTTAAGATTTCTGATTAGGTATTTTGATGTTCTAAGCCATTGGAAAGCCAGAGCATTCTTAAAGACTAAATCTGTGAAAACTGAAGATTCTCACCTATTTATTTTCCACTTACTGTGATCAGTAGTGTTCGCTTGACGTATGTAGTTGGATCATTTTTGAGTATAATTGATCTTAAAAATGCCCCAGGGCCATCATTCTAAATAATTAAGAACCTCTGTTCTCCTTGTATCGTTAAATAGTTATACAAAATTTGGGGGCTTGCTTTAATTTTCTTTGGTCAGACACTAAAGCTAAATATCAGTAATAGAGGGTGGGGTATAAGAGGTATGGTTTTTTTTAGCAGTGAAAATGGTCTAAAATTAATTATGGTGATGAAAGCACAACTCTGTGATTATACTGCACCCATTGGATGGATTGTGTGATGTGTGAGTAAACTTAAAAAGAAAATTTCCTTGGTTAGCTTCTTCATATGCTGTTGGCTTCTTCTATTACCATTCACTTCAGAGCATCCTTACTCTACTCTCTGCCTTTTCTTTCCCAGTTTTCAAATGCCCAGTTTTTTTACTTGGTAAATACAATGGGAAGGGGGAAAAGAAAAATAATGTGGGCAAATATTTCTTTCTTTCCTTCCTTTCCAGAGTCCTTCTCTTCCGGGTATTCTCTTTGGCATAGCCTTTTGCCCATATCATCAGTCTTATGTGAGAGTAGAAGAGACAAGGCACAGCTCTTAACTCTGTAGATGAGGAACACTGGCGGTTGCAGGGTTTTGGTCCTTATGTAGGTCTCTTTTTTTGGAGTCTGTTACTGAAAAGCCTATATAACATCTCATATGCTTTCTGTTCCTTGACAGTTTACCTCTCTTTAAAATGTAAAACAATAAACCCCAACCCTGTTTCTTTGAATTGCCTCTCTCTCTTTTTTATGTTCTCCCCCACACAAAGATACTAAAAAATTTTTGATGGTGGAGCCCCAGAATACACTAGAGACGGTGGAGGGAGGCAGACACCAGAAGGTACTTTGAATTGTTGTTATCATGTTAATGCTATTTGGTTGCAGCCTGAGTGCTTTGGGGGAAATTTGAGAGCTTTCTCTGACCATTATGTCTTGGCAGCCAGTGTTAGGGTTGGGAATTACAAACCCTGAACATCCTGGCTTAGAAAAGCAGGACCTATTCATAAAAAGCAATTTAAGTGTTTAGAGTGGGCCAGCTGATATTTTGGTCACAGTTGGTAGACCAACTTACAGGAAATGTATCTGGGTCCCTCTCCCCTCTGAGGGTGAGTAGGCAGAGTTGGCCATCTCTTTCTCCTCCTTCTTCGCTTTTGTTTTTATTTTTAAAATACCTTTCTGAAACCTATTACCTCATTTTAGTATAGTTTGGGCACAGCTAGAGTTGTAAACTTGGCCGTTGTTATGGCTGTGCTTACAGTTGACATTTTTCCAGGTCCTGAGAAGTTCTATACAGTAAGCTCTTGTAATCCTCGTTTTGTGACCAGGTCTTTAGTTTTCCTCATTCCTGTATTCATTTATTCATTCATTCAAGACTTACCCTCTGAGAACTTGCTAGTACAGTGAACAAAACAAATCTTATGCCCTTGTGGAGCTTACATTCTGATGACAAGATACAGAAAAAAAAAAGTATCTATGTAATATGTCAGCTATTCTAGTGCTGTGGAGAAAAAAGCAGAATAAAGGGGGAAAGGGGGTATGGTCATGCAAGGGGGATATGCCTGTTTTATTTAATGTGGTTAAGGAAGATCTCAATAAGTTTGTGTTTGAGTAGAGATCTGAAAGAAGGGAGACTGTGACCTATTAGGTATTACGGGAGAGAGCATTTGAAGAAGATGACTGGAACATGCTTGGCTTGTTCGAGGTGTGGCAAGTAGGTCAGAAGAGGCTTTGAGGGAATGATTGGCAGATGGTGAAGTGGAGGGTGGGGATGGTAGATCATGCATGGCCTTGCTGGTAATTATAAGGACTTTGGCTTTTCCTATGAAGTCAGACAGCCATTGGAAGGGTTTTACTTGTTTCAGGTGGACCTCTCAATTGCCATATAGAGAAGGGGACAGGGTAATGACAGTAGTGAGGTCATTTAGCAGGCTATAACAGTAATCCTGGAGGAAGATGCTCATGATTTTAGGCCAGGATGGCAGCAGTGAAGGTGGTGGGAAGTACACATATTTTATATATGTTATGAAGGCAGAGTCAACAAAATTTGATGTGGGCTGTGGTTTTTGGCCTGCGCAATTAGAAAGATGGAGTTGCTATTTACTGAGATGGGAAAGATAGCAGGAGAAGCAAGCTTTAGGGAGAAATAGTGAGTTCGAATTTCGCATGCTAAGTTTGAGATGCCCCCTAGAAATCCAACTGGAAATATTGCGTGAGCAGCTGGGTATATATGAATCTGTAGTTCTGGGCAGAGGTCTGGGCTGGAGATACAAATTTTGGAGTCATTGTGTGCTGGTTTGAAAGGAAGTATGCCCGCTAAGAAAAGCCATGTTTTAATGTAAGTCCCATTTCATAAAGGTAGAATAATCTCTAGTCAATACTGTATGTTTGAAACTGTAATGAGATCATCTCCCTGGGTGATGTGATTTCGTCAAGAGCGGTTGTTAAATTGGATTAGCTGACGACATGTCTCCACCCGTTTGGGTGGGTCTTGATTGGT
>PVIY010024147.1:0-38428 GCA_004026745.1 Myrmecophaga tridactyla | reverse complement strand
AAAAAAAAAAGAGCTAAAAAAAAAAGTCAAGGACCCTACTCCCATGGGAGCTGCTGGATAAGAGAAGCATGGACTTCTCCTATCCCTGATATGGTATATACTTGTCCACTGATATTGGTGTACTTCAAAAAGGGGAAGCTGACCAGCAAAAAAAAAAATGTTATCTTATCTTGATGTGCTCAAGGCTCCCATTTAATGGATATTGTGAACTTTATACATACCAACTTGTGCAAAAACAATAGACAACCCTATGCTATCAGTGAGTTAGCACATCATCAGACCCTTGCTGAATCTTGGGCTACTGGCAGAGCTCTGGCTCAAATTCCCAGAACTCGAGGCAGTGGGACTCACTGATCTGTTTAGGTGCTTTTGGAAAATGTGTCATGGAGGCTGCATGGTTGTACCAACTCAGTCCTGGAGCCGTTGGCACCACAGAGTGAACATAACACTGAAGTGATAAGCCATCTGCTCTGCCCCAGTCGCCTCAGCCTTACCAGTGCTGGTCATGCCCAAAGTTCATTGAATTGATGAAGCTCTTGACCTTCCTTTGATGGTTGAAGATAAAGTTGAAAGCTATAAACAAACCAAGAAGGCTGTTTTGCTTCTTGAGAAATGTAAGGCCTGGCATGATATAAAAAAGGCCTATGCCTCTAAGTGAATGAGAGCTGGCATGGGCAAAATGAGAAACTGTCCTCATATCCAGTGCAGGGGACTGGGCATCAACTATCATGACGACAGTGGTATCATCAAGACATTTAGAAACATCTCTGGATTTTCTCTGCTTAACATAAGCAAATTGAATATTTTGAAACTTGCTCCTGATCGGGAGCAAGAATATTTGGACTAAGAGTGCTTTCTGCAAGTTAGATCATCCCTATGACAGTTGGCATAAGGCTGCCTCTCTCAGGAATGATTACAACCTTCCCATGCACAAGATGATAAATACAGATAGTAGTAGTGCCTTGAGAAGCCTAGAGATCCAGGGAGACCTCCAAGCCCCACACAAGAAGATTCATCACTGAGTCCTGAAGAAGAACCCCCTGGAAAACCTGAGAGTCATGTTGAAACTAAATCCATATGCAAAGACTATGTGCTGGAACACCATTCTTTGCCAAGCCAGGAATATAAGTAATAACGATATATTACTGATAAGTAAAAATTTTAGAAAAATCTATTTCTTTCTAGTTTTTTGCAGCACAAACCCAGGGTAGATAAAGCAGCAGCAGCACTAGCGGCTGAATCGGAGAAGAAGGGGATTCCAGGCAAGAAGCCTGTGGTGGGGAAGAAAGGAGGAATGAAGGCTGTTGGTATTAAAAAGCAGAAGAAGTCTTCAGTGGGAAAAGAAGTCTGCAGCTACCAAGAAATCAGCAGCTGATAAAAAGCCAACAGAAAAGAAGCCTACCACAGAAGAAAAGAAGGCTGATGCTTAAATTTGTTTAATAAAAGTCTAGTCATTTTTGGACAGCTTATTTTAAATAAAGACCTGATGAAAGACAAACAGACACACACATACACACACACAGTCGAGGGCCCAGGAAATTACTCAGTACCCATCTAAAGCAAAAGGGATAAATAAATAGTGATATAATCACCCAAGAGAATACTATACAGCCATGACAATAAACAATCTAAATGTCACAAATATAATTACGATCTAAAGAAGGCAGACACCAAAGAGCACATATGGTGACCCACTTATTTAAGTTCCACATCAGGTAGAGAATCTATCCTGGTAGATGTTAATATGTTTGCTGCCCTGGGGTGGCAGTACCTGGAAGGGAACACAAAAGTGGCTTCTGAGATGCTGCTACTGGTCTGTTATGCAGGTGTGCTCACCTTGTACAAGTTAATAAAATGGAATGCATAGGATTAGAGTACTTTCCCTTTCCTACTATGCTTCATTAAAAAGTTTAAAAAAAAAAAAAGACGTGGGCCTGCATAGTGAGAAGTACGCCAAAGACCAGCCTCAGCCTTGGAATTGGCCATCAATTTGATTTGAGCTTTGGCTTCAGCCTTCAAAAGGCCAAATAGCTAAGTGCCTACTTCAAAGTCTCTCCTGCCTTGCTGGACGTGTGCATGACCAATGAACACATGGCCAGTAACTCTTATTTCTAACTGTCACATTGTAATAAGGCCAGCAATATAAAAGAGCATATCAGTTGATTTCATTATTTTTTTCAAATATAGGAAAATATTCTGGTTGTAAGGAGAAAAATCTCCTTGTGTGGTTTATGTTGAATATTTGTAGTCAGTTAATATATATTACATATTTATCACTGCAAGAATAAAATGTTACAATGACTAATAGTTTTGTACAAAAAATTTAAACTTTCAACAGTTAAATTGAAAAATAAGTTGACAATATAAATACTGAGAGTGTGTTAGCTTGTTAACTTACATCCTTTTAAGCCAACAAATGATTTAAATATAGAAATTTAAATAACAATGCAAGGCAGAATAATAGAGATTCAATTGTATTATAATTCTAATCCGTGTAGAACTGTTTGGTGTATTAACATCCATTACATTAAACAAACCTTTAAAGGACTGTATTTAAATTGTTCTTATTTCCACTTAGGCCATGAGTCTTTCAAGAAAAAGTCCTATTTGGGAATTCTTGCTATTTTGTGAGGAAGAATTAAAAGCAGAAAGTCAATTTTTGTCTTATCAAAATTTCATAAGAAGGAAAAACTCCAGAATCATGCACAATAACATTGACAATAAATTATCTTTGATCTAGACAAAATGAAAAATAAAAAGAATATGAAGAATAAGGGAAATAATTAAAGACAAATGAGGAACACATTTTATTCTTACTGAACTTTACAACAACTGCTTTTAAAAGACTATTTCAGGAAGATAATCCTCATAATTTGTGTTTTGTCGAAGCTGAAGTTTAAACACAAACCTTGCAAAAATGATACCATACACTACTAAGCATTTTCAATATAAAAAGACAAAAGGTTTCTGAGAGTGATCAATCTATGGGTCCTAAATGCAAGGGTCCTCCTAGAAAACATGATACTGAAAATGTTTTCCCTGTATTATATTCTGGTGTGCACACACGTGTGATGTTATGACATATATTACAGTGAGTTTCTTTGTAGTGCTGAAAGCCCCTGCACTAAATTTGCAAACTTCAGATTTGACTACTGAAACTTTAATAATAAAATTATGATGATTTATTTTTAAGTAATAGCTCAGATTTACTCTTATCTCCCAGAAGTTCATTCTATAGTGGTGATATTTGACTTTGGCTAAGTACTAATTTTAACACTTGGCCAGTTTTTCATTTGGGCAACATTTGTATTTTTGCTACACATGTATTGTGTTTAAACACGATATAGAAAGGTGAACCTGCCTCGAGCTAAGGTCTTACAGTCAAAGTATTTGGTTTTTTGAAAGTTTCAACTGAATCTACCTCAGGATCTTTGCATTTGGTTTTTGCTCTGCCTGAAGCACATTTTCCCTGGGTCTCCACCTCACTAGTACCTTCAGCATTCAAGTATTAGGTCAAAGTCCCCTCTTCAGAGGTCCACTCTGAACATCCTTGTTCCCTGGGTTGTCGTGCTCCCCTGAGGACTTAACACTAGTTGAAGTTACTATACTGCTCTAAGTTTACTTACTGTTTCTGTCTAATCAGGTTCCCAACCGAGAGGAAAGCAGCGAGAATAGACTGTTCTCTCCTTCCTTCCTCCTTACCTGCACTGAAAGTTCCTGTGCAGCACCTCCCACCCATGAGTTCCACCTACTTGCAGGAGGAGATGTGCCAACAGCTTTAAGACCAGACTATGTGAGGATCAAGCCCTGGCTCCTCCATCTGCTGTGTGCCTTTGGACAAGTTACTCAACCTCTCCTAGCTTATTCAAAAAGCTGATCTTTAAAATTTATGTGATGACCTGTTTCTTAACCTTTTTGGCTTAAGTTGTGTATATTACTTCCTAAACACACACACACATATACACATAAATATGCTATAAATATTCTATGTATTTAAAATTTAATTTAAAAATATATGAGACAATAGGACAAAGCACATAATCTATCCTTTCTCCTCCAGGTTTTTGATTAAGCTATTGTTCCCTGTTATCTTTCACCCTACTTTTCTACCTGGGTCTACTCTACTCATCCTTTTATCTTTTCAAGGACATCTTCCCAACCCCACTAGCAAAGTTAGCTGCTCCTTATCTTCTTAATGGTTGGTATATACCACATTGACCTATATTTACAGTCTTCATGCTCCTCTCCCCCTCTATACTATAAGCTCATTCAGGACAGATAATATATCTTATCCATCTCAACATCCTTAGCACTTACCGCAGTCTCTTTCATATAGTAAGGTTTCAGTATTCACTACCTTAACAAATTAATGAATATAGGCACTGAATCACCAATGCGTAAAACAATGCCTGACACATACACTAGGCACTCAATAAATATTTCTAGCATGATTCAAATGGGATAACCCATGCATACTGCTTGGCACAGTGCTCAATCTATAAGCGCTCAATAAATGATAACTATTATTAGTAACTCTTATTATTCTGGTCAGCACCTTCCTCTCTCTGCTTTACCTCATTGAACATACAAAGCAGCTGGAAAAATTATCATAGACACTCAAGATGGTATTTTTCTGGTCATGTAGCAAGGATCTTTGTCACCTACACCTGCCCTCCTGCCTACCTCAGTTCCCAGGGAGCGCCACCTCTTCTGAACTTCTCCAGTCTGCATTGTATGGGACCCTCACTGGACCCTGGTCATCGCGTCATCCGCGTCACCATTTCACGGCTGTGTCCCATTTCCAACTAGCCTGTGAGCTCCTCGAGCCTCTTTAGGTTACATCCCTCAGCAGTACACAGTGACTGATGGTGGAGTCAGGCACCATAGGCTTCTTTGTGAGCCTCAGATGCTGCCCTACAACCCCATCTTTCCCACACTCTCCCTTGAATGCACACACACCCTATCTTCAATCTCTCTCTACCCCTACCTCACTCAACTCCATCACTTCTTTACAGAGCTCTGCCTACAATTTTATAGATTCTATCTTTAAGGTTTAGTTCAATTCAATCCATTTCAAACATGTACTAAGACTTACCCAATTTCCAAGGAGTAAAGGGTACCGCAATTGACTAAGACAAAGGATCCCAGAGAAGTAGCTCTTTACCCATCAGAGATGCCTTCCCTGCTATTCACATTCATCTTATCCTTCAGGGTTTCCACTCCCTAGGAAGTTCTCTCCAAGGAAGCCCACATCTGTCCTGATTATCCCTTTATTCCATACCTACTCAGGGGCTGTGTATTGTATGGGAAGCACCAATGGATTCTGCACATGTTCACTGGTTCCCTCGGTGAATGGGTCTTCCCAGAAGGCTTGAGAGTGCAGGGAGCATTCTCTGTGTCTGCGTCTCCCAGGAGTTCCTGACATGCAGCTGGCACCTGAAATCTGTTTGTAATGAAGGTACTTATGCAGATTATAGTTCTTCCTTACTATAGAACTGATCTTTCTCTAGGGCTGGGAATTTCTCTACAGATCCTGGCCCCTTACAGAGAAGTATTAAAAGTCTGCTCAGCTAAACAAGCAGGGATGATGCTTCAGAAAACCCAGCAAGTCTTGCAGGAACAACTTTATGACCTACCAAGATTTTCCTGGTCTCATTTCTCCCGCATGTATTGAGAGTGTCAGCTCTTACAGCTGGCTTCCTATTTAACTCTACTATTTACAGTCTGTTTGACTTTGAGAAAGTCAAGTCAACTGTTTCCTGAGCCTTCATGTTCCCATTTGTAAAATGGAGGTTAAACTAATCTACTTTACAATTAGATTGTATTGTACAACTGTAATTGTAAAATGGTTATTAGAGTTGATATTTTTAACTGTATCAGATTTTTTAGGTATTAATACAGTAATAATTATAATAATTCATATAGAATTTACTCTGTGCTTATAATTGTTCTAAATGCATTACATGAATTCAATCATTACATTTTCCTAACACCCTATAAGGCAGGTGCTATTATCCTAATTTTATAGAGGAGGAAACAGACACACAGAGGTTGAGTAATCTGCTCAAGGTTGCATGGCTCATAAATTGTAGATGTGTTAAGATCCCAGTTACCTAGGCAGTCTGATCTCTGAGACATGCTCTTAGCCCCTACTTAATAAAGAGTAGTTGTTATATTACCTAACAATAAATGATAGTAATTGCTCCCATAGTTAAAAAATCTATACAATCTCTACTTTAGAGAAATACTGTGAAGATGACCTTTTCTATTTTTCAATTAAAAATTTTTTGAAGCTAGGAAAAAAGCATTCTTCATCCAAAGGTGACGCCACAGGGAAAACATGGACATAACCGAGTGGAATGTTCATGACCCTCAAATATTATGTGCAAACCTTAGAATTCCCATAAGATTATTTGCTAGAAGATAAAAATTTCAGAACAGGGACACGGTGGCTCAGTGGCAGAGTTCTCGCCTGCCATGCCAGAGACCCGGGTTTGTTTCCCGGTGCCTGCCCATGTATAAAAAATATATAAATAAATAAATTTTCAGAACAAAATACTAACCAGAATATACACTCCAGCACCAACAATATTTATTTTAAAACTTCCAATTAAAAAAAAAAGTTTTGATTCCAGTTTTTCATTCTATGGCTTTGTCTTCTTTTTTGGCTCCCCAAAGCCTTCATGCTTATTCAACTGTGCTTTTCTATTACAAATCGTGGATCTGTGCTTCCCTAGAATTGAGGAGGGAATTTATTCAAATTTGACCTAAAGCTATAGATAATAAGCCACTGAAAACAGTTCTTCCAGACACACATCTCTGTCCCTACCCAGTGCAGCAGCCCCCAAAGGAATTCTTATGGCCTACTTATATCCTCCTGGGTGGAGGTAGGGAGTTCCAACCTGAATATGCTGACACTGCACTAACTATATAGCAGGCACCCTGTAATGACACCTTTGGATAACACAGAAAATGATTGTGTTCCAAGGATGGAATGTAATGAGAGGGGAGGGTACGAAGAGCCACAGGACGCATTGTTTCCAATCTAACAACACAACTGGGGGCAGGCACAGGTGTGTGTCGTTTTCAAAATAATAAATACTGGCACGGTATTTCTGTGCAAGGCTTTTGAGGAGAGAAGGAAGTTGGCAGAGCCAACCAGCATTAGTAGATTGCTAGTTCAACTACAAAGGTGGAAGTGGAAAGAGCAGCCTGACCAGGGTAAATATTTTTTGGATTTTCTACCAAGAGCTTACGAATTTACTCTTCACTGCAGCTCTATTACTAGGCAAATAACTGGACTCCTTCAGCCTTGAGTTTCTTTATCTGTAAAGTGAGACTCATTTATAATGGTTTAATCATAGTTTATTATGAGATTATATACATATATATATGCATATATGCATGCGAAGACATTCAGACAGATAGAATCTAAACAGTAGCTGGCTCACAGTCAATAAATACTAAATGTTAGCTCCCCCTATGTCTTCCAAGTTCCACCCAGTTTCTTTCTGGAAAAAGAAAAAGGGAAATCAGCCCATTTGCAATGGCAATGAAACCCAAACTTTCATGTTCTCTATGAAGATAAGATCCATTCAGTCTAAAGAAAGAGCTCAAAGTCGAAAAGCATCACTCCATAATCTTTTACAGAATGGTGACATAGCTGATTTGTCAAAAAAAATCCTTGTACATCTCCACACTGGCTGCTTTTAATGAATGTCAGATTTTAAGAATCAGTGGCATTGACATTACTCCATGAAGCAAAGACTGACAGCCCAACTTATAAATTCCCCGATGCATGGTATTAGTAAGAAGGGAAGATGAGTTTCCTGTTCACTGGTCTTGGTCTGCTGTCAAGTTCTGGGGGACTTGCATTACACGCAATAGATCTAATCTCTTAAAATTAAATTATCTTCCTTTCACCAGCTAGAATTTTTTTAGAAGAATATTATCAACTAAGTGGATCAGAAAATGTGGGCTTAAGTCTTGCTTCCTGGGTGAAATGATTTTAAAATGAATATTATTCCCCAGATAAATGATGTGTTCCAAGGGTCATACACGAGGCAGTTAGAAAGATTTTTAAAGAACTTTCAATTCAGAGGAGGAGGGAAACATAAAATTAGAGGGGATTTCATTCTTCCAAGAAATATGGGGTATAATTCAGCTTTATTAGCACAATGATAACTTTTCCCACCTCAATTTTGTTTCTGCATTGATACTGTTTGACCATCAATAATACTAAACTGTTAGAATATATGTGAAATATGTTTCTGTTTATAAAATCTTCTTGGCTTACCAGTTTACTCACAAGCTATTTTTAAACTAAAATCCCTGAATATCTACCATAGCCTTTTAAAAATCCTAACCGTTGTCCTCAGCCCCATTCCCTGGCCATGTAGCCTGTCCATCACATATAGCTTCTAGATAGCAATGGCCACAAATATTGACTCATATTTTGGTGCAGCCAATGCCCAATCAGAGCCCCCTCATAACACATGTTGAGGCCATAAATGGACATTAAAATTTTCCTTGTGATTTCCCAGCTAAAACAACAGAAGCCCAATTTGCCAAAAGTCTTTCATCTAGTAAATGGAAGAGTTAGGATTGAAATCCAGTCCTCTTGACACCCTAATATAAAAAAAAATGAAGCTGAAATCACCAGCAACTGTAACTCTTTACTTTTAGCCTGCAGTACCTTATGATTATAAGCCTTTGTCAGTAAAACCTAGATGAAGGGACAGCAACTTTTTCTGCAAAGAACAAGATAGTCAATATTTTAGGCTTTATGGATCACATGGCTTCTGTTGCAGTTTTTCAGCTCTGCTGTTATAGTATGAAAGCAGCTGTAAATAAATACAATAATGAGTGTAGCTGTGTTCCAATAAAACTTTATTTATAAAAATAAGCGGTGGGCCAAAATTGGCCTACAATTGAAGTTTTCTAATCCCTGGTCTAGACCAATTTTTTTTTATATATCTTGGTTAGATTAATAACACACATTCTATTAGCTATGTTTATATCTTATCTCTAGGACAAAGTTGCAAATATAATAGAGGACAGTGTATATCTTACCTTGCTCTGCCTGCCAATCTAAGTCACCTAGAATAGTCCTGACTTCAGATAGTTTCTATACCTGATAATTGAGGAAGGGAGGGAGGGAGGAAAGGATGTAGCTAAAATCCTCAAGGGGTTCCTCCTAGAAACTTCTGGTCACCAGTATCATCACTGTTACTTAGCTTTAGTTCCACATTCATCTCCATGTTTTGAGCAATCTCCAAGGCTCTAAGAGTTTTTACTCACTTTTCCACCCAATATCCACATGTTATTACTAGTGAATAATTGTCAAAAATTTGATTACTAGATTAAAGTCTTCAAATTGTTTTTTTGGTTGGGAAATATTAAAGACACACTTGATTTTAAGTGAAAATGTCCAACAAATGAAGACTACGGCAATTTAAGGAATCTAAAACAACAGTAGGAATGAGAAGCCCCTAATGGGCTAAGTCCCTAAAGTAAGATAGAAGGGAAACGTTTTCATTTTACTTGACAGTTCTTCAAGAGTATCCCTGCCTGTTTCCATATTAGCTTGATGAAAGCATTTAGGTTTAATGTCTGTCCACTGAGATACTATCTCAGGTACACAGATACCAAACACATTGTAAAACCTGTGGTAATACATGCCATTTTGCACTTAGAAATTACTAAGTAATTACTAAGTGACAGATTATATCAATTCAGCTCTGTTTACTCAAGAGCTTTCTTGTCTATAATTTAGCCAGTCCAGGCCAGGCCACCATTACAAAACAGACAATGGTATTCACCCCACAACACAGTAAGAAATAGAATAACCTTGGAAAGACAGAATTTATTCATTTATTTTTCTCCTATCAATGAATTTATACATTGGAGAGTATAGTGCTCTGTAAGGTAATTATTTCTGAAGGCATACAATCTATCATGTGTGGATTTATCCCCTCCATGGAAGGAGACAAAGCTATCCCCTGTACCAGGTAAAAAAAACAACATACGACTTCACCATGATCAAGGAGAACATGGCTGAGTGCTGAAGGTGAGATCAACAACTTTTCATGAGGAATATGAAATTCTATATGATTTTAATGAAAACGGCCTTTTTTCTTAGGGTAATAGCATAAAAACCTCTTGCCAAAATGGGTTTGGCAAGAATGACAGGCTCCTCCACAGCCCACAGAAGGGCGCTGAACTACAAATCAAGAATGAAGTCAGGGACTGGAATTTGAAACACAAATTTTAGATTCAAATTTTTGTGGATTTTATGAGAGCTTTTAAATCTGGATAATTAGGTATAGTGTGGAAACAGCAGTGTGCAGTTGTTCCAAGGTAAGGATTTAGCTCCAAAACAACCTGAGTCTGAGCCCAAGCTCAACCCATTTTCAGTGATGTGATGTCTGGCAAATGTCTTGACCATTCTAAGGCTCCTTTTATAGATGAGGTTTAATCTAAACAAGAGATATAATCATAGTACTTGCCTCACAGGGCTGTTGTGAGAATAAACAGAATAGTAAATAGGCAGTACTTGCCGAATTCCTGGAGCACTGTAAACATAAACCCACAATATATTCTGGATATTATGTGATACTTGTGATCAGGGTTGGATAAGAGCCCTCAAAATTCCTATGACACCAAAAGACTCCCTCATATTTCAGGATACCTCCTCCATGAAACCAACCTGGTTGTACCTGCTAGTGCTTACTTCCTTTCTAATCATGGGTAATCCTTAACCATTACTGCTTTACTAAGCAATGATAACAACAAAGAGGACATCTTCTGTCAGCCTTGGTACTCAGAATTACCATCTTGGAAGGAAAGAAAAATATCTAAAAGGCAAATGTGAAAATCTATCAAAAGAAATATAGGTACAGTATTAGATCAAAGGAGAACAGAAGAAGATAAAAGAAAATCTGGTTGGGAAAAATCATGGATGCTTACCTGGAACGGGTGACATTTGACCTGGGAACTGAAAGATGGGTAGGATTTTGACAGATGGAGATGGAGTAGGAAGAAGTAAATTCCAAATATAAGGTTCAACTGAGGAAAGTGCTAGAGGTGGGCAAGTACTAGGTTCACTCATGATCCAGTGAAGACTGTAGCTACGTTAGATTTTAGGATGGGTGGAAAAGAGTGTTGGAAAGGTAGGGTAGGGTCAGAGCACGGAAGGCAGATTCAGAAGGAAAACTCTCAGTGGTGGGCAAGAAGAATGAAAACTGAGACAGGACTGAAGGTTTTGGCATTTGGAAGCCAATGGATGCAATTTCCACAAATAGTGACAAAAAGATGCAGTAAATTGAGGAGTTAAGAGGTGGTCAATCAATGTGTTTATACCTATTTTTTAAAGGAAGTCTGACTATGGCTGGCAGATAGGAGAGGTATAGGGTATTTTTGTTTCTTTGTTTTTGTTTCAGGAAAAAGGAGGCTTAAGTATATTTTGGGCTGAGGGAAGGAAGCCAGAAGAAGCAGTGGAAAGTAAAAGAAAGAATGTACAGTAGAACTATCTCCTCTAAAAACATACCTCATATGCTGGTTTGAAGCTGCTATGTACTTATAACAGGCCATGTTCTCTTAATCCATCCCTGTGGGGACAGACTTACTGTTGGGTGGGACCTTTTGATTAGGTTGTTTCCATGAAGATGTGACCCAGCCCATTCAAGGTGGGTCTTAATCTCTATCTGGAAGCCTTTATGAGAAGATAAAAGACAGAAACACTGGGAGAAAGGTCATAGAAAGAAAACACCATGGGAGAAGCAAGAAGGTCCCATAGAAACTGAGAGAGCCATTTTGAAACCAGGGCCCAGGAAAAAAGGACCAGCAGATGTTGGCACATGCCTTCCCATGTGATAGAGGAATCCCAGATGCCAGCAGCCTTTCCTCATAAAAGATATCTTCCCTTTGATGCCTTAACTTGGACATTTTCATGGCCTGAGAACTGTAAATTCATAAACTAATAAAATCGCCACTGAAAAAGTCAACCCATTTCCAGTATGTTGCATTCCAGCAGCTTTAGCAAACCGAAACACCTCTTAATAGTGATTTAAAAGGTTCTTTATTCTGAAAAGTTTAAACTTTGCAAGAACAATGCTGTTTCTTCTACAGACATTGGAGTGAGGCCTGGATGGAGAGTGAAAATACTGAAATATACTGTGGTTGAAAGGGAATAAGTTGAAAGTTCTTGAATTGAGTAGTAAAGATATTGGGCCTTAATTTACTCAGACTGCAGGGAATGTAAATGGCATAGGAGTTTGAGAAGCCTGGAGAAGTATTGCCTCAACCACTATAGAGAATGCAGCGGGAAGTTAACAATAAAGACATGGAACAAGAGGCCAGCTGGACTAATATAGACAAGAAAACTTAATTTACTGAAGCGTATATTCATAAGGAACATAGTCTTTAGTGGATTTCTCCTTTTTTCTTCCTCTTCTGCCACTGACACCTCTTTTTGTTCTTCTCCTCATCCTCATCCTCCCTCTCCCCCTCCTCCACCTTCTTCTCCTCCTCTTCCTCCTCCTTCTCCTTCATTATCATCATCATCATCGTCATCATCATCATTATCATCATCATCATTCTTGTTTTCAAATGAGGAACTGAGGCAAAGAGAGGTTAAAATTTATAGCGATCATAAAATTGCACTTGTTTTCCTGACATTCTTCAGACATGGGAGAGGAGAAAGCAGGCAATAGAAGTTACTCAGGTTGGGGGTTGCTAAGGAGGTATGATGGACATCACTGGTGACAGGAGGGGGTGGGGAGCAAGGAATTGTAGTAGGAGAGGAAAAAGTAGCTGACCATCCAGAAGAGAAGCGATGGAGTGGGAGAACAGGAAGGGCTCAAAGGACTGGTACACTCCATGCTGAAGACTAACAAGTCCTTCATGGGTGAGGGAATAGAAACGGGGAAGGTGAGGAAATTCTGGCCAGGAAAGGAAATTTGTGACTTCTGGATCTTTTCTGGCCCACACATTTTTGGCACTAAGAATCTTAAAATTTTAGATGGTCAAAACTTGTTTGCATTAAGTTCTGTGCTTGATATATATTATTACGTATTTTATATAAACACCTTGTCAATATAATAAGATTGTGAATCTCCGGAAGGCAGGTACAACATTTTCCTTACTTTCATAATGCCAAAAGATGTAATAAAATGAACATTTACTATCAGTGACCAATAATTATTGATAAACTGAATTGAAATGATAAATCATGTCACTTTCTTCCTCAAAGTCAATGGAAGTTCTCCTCCTCTGAAACTACCTGGTTGCTGTTAGAGAAGCAACCAGGACAATGCCAGTTACCTTCTAAGAAAACTGGACTCCATTTATGGCACTTGGGATCTAGGATATGCTTACAGATAGGTAGCATATTTGGGTTTGGGAGATAGCTTATTATGGTGGTAAAGAGCATGGGTTTCAGAAACCAATACTACTGAGTGCAAGCCTGAGCTCACCCAACTGTTAGCACTGTAAGCCCGAGTACGTTTCTCACCTTCTCTAATCCTTAATTCCTAGTCTGTTAAAAGGAGGAAACAGTATAAACTTCCTGTGATAGTTGCATGAAGCATATAGTACAGAGCCTGTTACACAGTGAACTATCAGTAACAACAGTAGCTTGTTAGGAACAATCACTTACTTCAGTGAATGTGCTACCTCAGCTTTGAGCAAAGCTCTGGTGATTTCCAGCAGGATAAAGAGAAATTTTATGATCTCTATAAATTTTTAATCTCTCTTTGCATCAGTTCCTCATTTGAAAACAGGAATGATGATGATGATGATGAAGGAAGAGGAAGAGGAGGAGAAGAAGGAGGAGGAGAAGAAGAAGAAGAAGAGGTGGCGGTGGCAGAAGAGGAAGAAGAAAGAAGAAGAAATCAACTTTAGAGTGTTAGGAGGATTAAAAGAGTTAATATTTGTAAACTGCTTAGAACAGTGTCTGAGCACAATAAGCACCATTGAAATACTTTTAGGGACTCTGGGTTTATGATTAAAGATTCCAGGGGCCAGCTGTCATGTGCAGGGGGAAGATTCTTTGAGCCTAATAATGTGAGGGATAGATAGATATGTGGCCCTCATTCTATAAGATCTGGACTACAAGCCAACTTCTCATGAACAGTCTCCCCTCCCCATTTCCTCTTTATAATAGTTTAAAAGTTAATTACAAGCTCTTCTCATTACTAACTTCTTTCTTATTCCCTTCAGGGCCATTTGGCTCTTCTCCCAAACCCACGGCATGCAACACCCCAGTTGGTCTGTACTTGTCTTGAGTGTCTTGCCCAACTATGATGGCAGATGACCTGTGTCTGGATGTTACAGATCTCACAAAGATCACCAAATCTGTATCTGAAGCTCCTGCTTTTACCTCATGGATATGAGGTCATATCCATTGGGCTCATGGTAGAATATGTTTGAAAAATATCAGAAGACCTTAGTTCAAGTCCATTCTGCAGTTTTCTACTTGCACAACATTGGGTAATTTACTTAGTCTCTCTGGACCACAGATTCCAAACCTATGTAGTGGGGATGATAACTGGACTAACCTCAGGGAACGGTTGTGAGTTGCAAATGAACTAATTTGTCTAACAGTATCTCACAGATGTAAACTATTACTACCAGCACAGTCATTATCCTATTCCAATTCTAAAATTAGGATATTTGTGGTTGTTTAAAACAAGCAAAACCCAGCACTGTGAGAAAAGGAGGCCAGCATCTGCCATTTCCTTAGTAGAACAGTAAAGTGAACAGTGGCAGTTTCTGGTCCATGTCTTCCCAGTTCTTCTTTTCTGTCCACCTCAGACAGGGTGGAAGGGGATGCCACCACCAGCCACATCAGCCCAAAAAGCCTTCACAGTTTGTCACTGGAATGGTAGATGCCACTGCTGGGTCAGCCTCAGAAATGAGTTGGAATTTAGTAGCAGGTAGCAAAAATAAGTTTGAAGGAGAAAAGAGGAAAGAGGATGGCTTCTCATCTTTGAAAGAAAATCTGCACTGTCTAGCCTTACTAACAAAAATGTCAAGTAGGCAAATGAATGTAGAAACACTTTACTCCCTTTTCTCCACTTCCCTTCCATGCTCGTGCCCGAACTTTCCTGAATTGTTCAGGCTCCCAGCGCTGTCTTTGCCCAATAGACAAAGTAATTACTAGCTTAGGACACTCTCAAAGCAGAGCCGGTGACATGAATGTGATGGAAAAATTTTGCCACTGTAGAAAAGTCAGAACTGAATTGGACTTCCTTATTCTAATTTTATAGCAAAGAACTGTCTTTATTTTATATTACATTTTAGGGGTGATGGATCATAATGTTTTCAGTGCTTGAAGCCTCCTCTGTGGATCTGGAATCATACTTCTGGCCTGGTTCTCCTGGTCCCTAACCCCGCTGTTTCCTCAGGTCCCTGTCCCAGACTGTTGAAGCTGATAGTTAAATGACGCCAAAATGTTTTTTATTACCAATGTCTCAGGATGAGGGCTCCATCCAGAAAACCCCACTGTACCTTAACAGAGGGCTTCAAGGGCATAGAGAGATAGGTTAAAGCAAGTGAGTATTTCAGGCACCTTAATAGATCAGAAAGGCAGAGATTTGTAGAAAGAAGTTTCTCAGCTTCCCTCTAATCTTAAAGATCTTATTGCATTAGTGGCTATAGTTGATCCTGGAGTCTGTGTTAGCAAAGTGTTTTCAGCTAACTTTCCAATAACAAGTCCGGCAGTAGGACTGGTGGGTAAGGGTGGGGGAAACACATCATTTGGGCCCTTTACTTCCTTGTGATCTTCAGTTGTCCACATAGGGTAACCATAGGTACCTATCCTACTGTGCTGTTAGTTTATTTTCCTTCTACTGTCTGTACCCAAGTATATAATTTTTCCTCTTCTTGGTGTGTAAACGGCTCAGTCACTAGGGAAAAAAAGTACAGTGATTACTAATAGGCGATGTTACTAAGGCTCCAGCTGTGAACAGGAGAAATCCAAGATGACCCATCATCTAAATGTCAATGCAAACACCACACCATTCAGAACGAAACAAGGAAGACTGCGTGCGGGCAACCAGAATACATTACCAATTGCATATTTAGCTCCAGAACTTGTGAATCTTCGCAAGGAAATTTAAGGGTTTCTCGCTTGATTAAATAGCCTGTGATGGAGGGCTCAGTTGTTCCCCCACAATATTTGCATGCAAATTATAGATTCGCATGGACTACAGTGTGGAGAGCCCTTAGGGGGCTGTACATTTTTAAGTAATTCTACCATTGTTTTTGCATAGTAATTGGAAATGTACATTCTTTTGGGATGTGATTCTTATTAGAACAGAAGGTAGCTGCTCTCTGCTACAGGATTCTATTCATTTAGGGTCACTGGGACTTAAAAATGGAGGAAGAATCTGCATTTACACTCTAAATGGGAATCTGCATTAATCACCAGCAAGTCTCCATCTGCATTAAAAGCTGTCTTTCACTCTCAACTTTAATCGGCCTCTTTTCCATGCTTCCTGTTATTTATTTAGTTTGATTTTGCTTTGTGAGTAAGTGTCTCCCTAATGACTGAGTCCTAATCCGAGTGAAATTAGTCACGTAAGAGTGGCAAATTAGTAAATGGCACCCCAGTTACCAGAGAGAGGCTGTATCAGCCAATGTGTTTAATGTACTATTATATCTAGGAGTGAGGTGCTGACCTGTGCAGACTGACTCCTCAGTGGTCCCAATTCCAATACAATGTTGGGTTTGGCTGGGATGGAAAGTTGTGGGGTTCTGTATCCATCCCTTGCCACCCATTCCTCATTGGACATCTGAGTCAGGGTCACAGAATAAAGCCAACAGCCTCACAGGAAAGGTCAGGTCTGTGACATTGTCAAAGGGCACTAACATAAAAGAGACCAATCAGCTAGTCACTTAGGGGAGAAAGAACAGAAGCTCCTTGCATTCCTGCTATGCAAACCATGAACCTTAGACCATAAGTATCACTATCTCCCAGGAACTTATCATAAATGCAGGATCACAAGTCACATCCCAGACTTCCTGAATCAGAATTTGCATTTTCACAAGGTCCCCAGGTAATTTTAATGCCCATTAGTGTTTGAGAAGCTCTGCTTTGCATCTTAAGGGTTAGCATCCAAATCAGAGGCCCTGCGAATCTTTGTCAATTCCTAAATTCCCTGTCATGTGGATCACTACACAGTAATACACAGATCAAGTAGGCACTCAACTATCTGTGAATTAAACTGAATGACAATGAAGGAAAGAAAGGGAAAAAGTCCTGCACGGCATATAAAATAATGTTTGCAGCGACTGAAAAGGGAAGGAGGAGAAATTCAAGTTCCAAAGTAAAAATGAAAATAAAGAGGGCGGCTAGCCAGGAAGCATCCCAGGAGCTCCACTTGGCTGGTGGAGCTGGGCTGTGACCCCACCTACTGGCTGGAGTCCTTGGTGTGCCATCTTTGTCCATGACCTTCATACAAAAGTCTCTGCCTCTCCCACCATTGCCTTAGGATGCTCGGGCCCCTATCTTGCCCAACCAGACCTATTGGCTGCAGTTATCTCTCCCATACAGCACAATCAGGTTATGTCAAAGCTGAAGCCTAAACAGACCAATGTAGGCCCTTTACAATGTCTTTAATATTCTGACCTCTTGGTTTAAGTGGATAAGAGGGCAATTAGGATTTAAAATAATCTCTCCTGGGGGGCTCTTGGGCCCAGAGTTTGAGATTTGCAGCAAAAGACAAGTCAGCCAGTACCCAAAATATTAAGAGAGAGAAAAAGAAGTCAATGTATCTGGGTAAGTCAA
This sequence comes from Myrmecophaga tridactyla, assembly GCA_004026745.1. Lineage (NCBI taxonomy): Eukaryota > Metazoa > Chordata > Mammalia > Pilosa > Myrmecophagidae > Myrmecophaga > Myrmecophaga tridactyla. The sequence continues at coordinate 20,637 of PVIY010024147.1, read as the reverse complement.
AAAACAATCACAAATCCTGCTTTACCCTTTAATTCTCTTTTCACTTGGTCTTATAAGAGAGACTATAGTCATATATATGAAGGCAGAAAATCTAGTGCCCTTCATTCTGGGGTATATAGGGAAGGGGTATGTGATGTTATAATGGCTAATATTTATTGAGAGTGTGTAGGCACGCTGTTGAGTTATTTCATATGTATTATCTCATTTAATCCTCACAACAATCTATTGAGGTAGGAAGTAATATCATCATCTTACATATGAGAAAATTGAGGTACAGAGAGTTTAAGTAACTTACTGAAGGCCACAGAACTGGTGAAGAAATGGGGAGGAGAAAATACAGGACACAAAACCAAGTTTGCCTGATTCCAAGCCAGTGCTCTTACCTTCTCCAGTATTCTACATATCTCCGATGTTCTCTTAAAGTAAAGAAATGGAAGTATAGGAATGATAGATATAGAGATAGAAAGATAGACAGATGAGACAGAGACAAAGACAGAAAAGGAGGAGGAGGAGGAGGCAAATTACCAAGTGTAGGCTAGACTTATACACACTATATAAAGAGAAAAGGCTTCTGAGAAGGGTGATGGTTTTAGAGAACTATTTGCAAGGTTGAATTCACCACTTCAACTTGCTACTCAGAGACAATTTTTTATATTTCAAGAGTTATTTAGCAAATCTATCTTAGTGACCCAAGGAGAGAAAATGCTGTTCTTAAGGAAGAAAAATATATTATTTTCCTCTGGTAGAATCAAGAGATACCACTGATTTAAGAATAGAAAAAAGTCTCTAAAATCCAGCAAGACAGACAATAGGAGTTACAAATCTGTCTTTCTATACCTGGTTGAGCCAGACCAGTAATTAGTACAACTCCATGTATAACATAGTCACGTTTTCTTTGATGGAATCAGGCTCATCAGAAGGAAGGGAATCTGTTTAGTCTGACCCACCTCTTTTAGCAGCTGGATTGTGGTATATCTCTTCCTGCAATGTGGTTGAATAATTTAAAAAAACAAAACAACTTGAAACTAAAAGTAGCATATGAAAATTTGCAATGCATATAATAGTATTGTGACTGGGGCCTCCAAAATAAGGCATGGCATTTATTTATTCATGCACCACATACTCTGTGGTCCACTGGGAAAGACATGTTTAAATTAAGATATAAGATAGAATCCAGTGTCTTATGAATTCAATTACAGTTCACTAGCACATAACTTTTACACAATACTTGCTCCCTCAAACTCTGGCCATGTCCCTGAACATTTTGACAAAGGCTCTGCCTCCTCTTCCCCCCTAGCCTCACCCCAATTTTGAGAAGCCCATATATTATTATTTTAGTAACTTGATGGGGGACGGCAAAGGAAACTCATAGTACATGCAAATATAAGTTGAAATCCTTTTTGCTTTATTTTAATTTCTATCTCAAAAACATGTACATAATTCATCATGGGGGATAAGGGGAGATATTAGATGTAGGGTGTAGGGCTGGGGACCAATTTTTTAATAGTGAACAGCCCTTATGAAGGCAGAAGTTTTTTCTAATGAGTCAAGAGAGTGAGAGAAATTCAAAGAGGCAATGTCAGTTTGATCTTTCCCCTTTACATTTTTGGAAACAGGGAGAATAAAAGGAAAGTTTACCCTTTAAACTTTCTGAAATGACTGCACATTTAAGGAATTAAATAAAAAGTCAACTATTTGGAACTTTTAAGAAATGCTGCTTTTTTGTTTAACATACAAGATAGTGTTTCAAAAAAGTATTCACATCTGTAACCTTACCTTTCTACAAGGGGGAAAGAAAAAGGCATGGAACTCTATGGGGTAATGTGCCACTGCTTTATTGCACTTCCACCTTGCCCAAGGACAAGATTCGCCATCAGGAGGCCAGACCTTGACCCAGCCAAAGAGAAATGGCCACTGCAAGAGCAGAGCCCTTCTATTCCCCCCCCCCCCGAAACACAAATGTAAACTTTAATGAATCCTCTCTCTCCACCACACACCCCACACGGCAATGGGAAATCTGAGTGCACCTCCTGCATCTCCCTTCATATCACGTTGCTGTTATGAAAAATAGTTTGCTATTTTGGAACCCTGTGGCAGCCAGAGTGAGTCGCCGAGGGCCCCAAGCTCGTTTATCTTGTGTCAGAAGCAAAGCCAAATGAACGCCACCTCGCCCAGCACCTGAAGAATGGGAAGAAGCTTGGAGAGGGTAAAAATAACCAAGGGCTCAGGGAAATGGTGCCGAGATGAGTGGTCTGTGCAGGTTAAGTAGGGCTTCTCACAATCCACTCTGGCTTTTTAGAGCACTGCTGTTTGAGAAAGAAAGCAGAGAGGTTTTCCCACAAAGAAGCAGACTTTGTGGACCTAAGATATGAAATGTAGGGGCTGTTTGTGCCCAGTTTCAACCGGTCTTTTGAAGCTGGGGCTATGGTGGTTAGTACCTGAACTCCCAGAGGCATCCAGGCCATCCCTTTTGGAGGTCTATTTGACTTGGATCAGAGGTGGCGAAATGGACAAGTGGCATTCCTCAAGACCAGCACAAGTCAGTCCATCCATCCAATCAACCGCTTTCCCACCCCTTCCTTAAACTAAAGACTTGCTAAGGTTGAGACAGAAATAATTTTTTTTTAAGGCCAATTGTGAGTGAGTTCAGACTAGGTAGAGAAGGCTTTATGGACTTTTAAGGATAGATAAAATTGAGATTTGTGGAGAGGAATGATGAAGATGTATCAGTCAGGGGAAAAATAAAAACAAACAGCAATCAGAGTGAACTTGCTCTATGTAGAGTAGAGCCGTTCTAAGTGAGGTTTTCAGAGCACATTAGATATACAAATTCTCAGTCCCACCTCAGTCCTACCAAATCAGGCACTCTGGGCAGGAATTTGTGTTTTACAAGCTCTCCAGGTGTTTTCTTGAAAAGGTTAAGTTGGAGAATCACAGAATATCAATACATGCCTGGTCCTAGGAAGGCCCATGAATCTGCAGACATGAATTTCAAACTTACTCAGTCACACAAATTGGCAGAAATCTTTAATTCTGTCTGCTGCTTTCCTCCATGTCCCCCATTTTCATCTTAAGAAAGAAATTAGGCTAATGAGGAAAATCCATTCATAAAAATTAAATATATAACTCAACATTAATGAGGCAAGGTCATTCTCAAATCCTGTGGCACTGGCAACTTTGTGGCAGGCATAGAAAAGATCTGGGCTTTTGTACAAATGCTAGTGGCCTTAGATTATAATGGGTCAGCAAATCTACTCAGAAGTTGATAAAGAAATGGTTTTTTAAATGATTTCGCTCTTTTTAAAACAAAAGAAAATCCTAAAAGAATCCTCATGATAATTATAGTTATGTAATTTCTTTCCAATAAATGAATTATGTAGATTCTATTATGGTAAGTCCTAGCACACAAAGAATGTACAGGCCTGGGGAATGGCACAGACATAAAGTTGATCTTAACTAAAGCTCTTGTAAGCCTAGCTGTGTTCATGATTAGCCCACACCAGCCTGGCACCATCTCAAACATTGAAAGCACTTATTTTGAGAAGTTTGGAAACATCCAAAAAATTTTAAGAGGAGCCTATGGGTTCAGAGGCAGAAATTCTTCAGTAGGGGAAAAGCTATATGAATGTGTAGGAAAAAAATAATGGTGGGAAAAATCACTTTAACTTATGTCAGTTTCAGTTTCCTCTTATGTTAGAACTGAAGTAATAATAATTACCTCTTAATTTAAATAATATTTCAATTGTAATGATCATTCAAATAACTTACTGCACGTAAAGATCTTAAAACAGTGCCTAGCACACCTAAGGGCTTCACATGCATTGATTCACTTGGTTCTCACATCAGCCCTAGAAATTAAGCATTATTGTCCTTCCCATTCTACATAGACAGGGAAGGTGAGGCTTAGTGGAACTAACAGGCTCCTGATTTTAGAGCCACTGTTCACACCCAGAGATGATATTCTTAACCATTTAGGTATACTGCCTCATCAACACCAGCTGGGCCACTCCCTATAGTAGAAATCCAGAAACTCGAAAGTGAGCGCTGAGTCCAAGTAATTATATGATGAACTTTCACTGTGTGAAACTGGAGAGAACACTGTTCCCAGGGGGATTTTTTAAGCGCCTTTCTGCAAAAGTCAGAGTGAGCTCTTAAAGCTGATGATGGCTATCATCTTCCATAACCGCCTAAATATGCACCACAGGCCCTTGGGAACCTACTCATCAACTCCTACACCAATTCCTTTTATAATCTGATCAGATCATGTAAACCTGACACCCCAGCCAGGTAACATCCAGCTATACAAATACTATCACAGAGTTTTTTATGATGCCTTACTCACATGGGACTTGTCCTGGAATCTGAGCCTAGAGAACGCTCCCTTTCTATAAACTTCTAATTCAACCATGTTCGGTGGGAAACCTCCCATGTTCAAAGCACACTGTTCTGTGCTGTAGCAAACATCTTTTAATGTCTTTACTCCAAGCATCCCCTATCTGCATTTCCATTGTCACTCATGGGTTTTCCTATTAAAGTTCTACCTATCTTGCAAAGCCTGTCACATGGCTCACTTCCCCCCCCCTTTTTTTTCCAGATGTGCAGCACACCACATGCTGCCATGTCTCTGCCCCAAACTACTTTAGAGTAGGGTTATCAATACACAGGCTCCAGGAAGCCCCTACCAATTGCTTAGTGCTGGCAGGAGAGGTGAAATGTATTTGCCTGATTCAGGACCTATAGAGTTTAACTGCCACTTGTTTATCAGTTTATTTTGAGCCCCACAGCACACTGTGGAAAAGAGTGCTTAATTAGTTCAAAGAAATATAATGCATGAGCCATGTCCTCAGAAAGCTTATACCCTTGTTGGAAGGCAAGTCATAGATGCTTGAAAAGTTAAAGACTTTTCTACTCTTCAACTACTACACCAATTCCTTTTATAATCTGATCAGAGACAAGAAATGGACCAGAGCTCTACATAGTTGCCTTAAAACAAGAGTGAATTAGGTGTGAAGATGAAGGGGAAGAAGTCTTTTTGGCAATGGGAAGGATGTTGTAGAAGGAGCGGATGTGGGCTTGTTTCCCATCAGTGAATGAGTTTGTACAGAAAGGAAAAGACAGCTTACTTGGAATTCATGGGAAGAAGACCAGAGCAAATCACTGCTATCATCCTTCCTGACCTCAGATCTATTATTCTGTGGGTTGGACCTAAACTAAAGGGTTAAATATGAAATTGTATCTGTGAGATGTTTTTTCATAAAATTTGAAAGTTTATCCCATTTGGGCCACAGATCTACTCTGATGGATGGTCTGATTCAGAAAAATTCACCACAGATGTTAAAACCTTAAGTGAGATAAGTTATCTGGGTGGAATATTGTATTAAGGATTCTTAGTAACTTAGCTGTTAGGGTACAGGAGTTTACCTGAACTTTTCTGGGAACAGGTTGACATTGAGGGAGAAGAGAATAAACTGAGATATATTGAGTACATACAGGGCCCTGTATTAAGCACTTTATACATATCATTTCATTTAATCCTCAGACCAACTCTGTAAAGTAGATACTATTATTATGCCCATTTTACAGATAATAAAGTTGAGGCTTTAAGAAGTTAAATAATTACTAAGGGATGGATCAGGACTTATATCCAAACTTCCATCCCCAGGGTCTAAACCCTTGCCTCTATGTTGTACTGAATGAGAAGCACTTAAAATAACAATAAGAGCAGTTTATAAGTAATTTGTTATGATTAGGTTCCTGTGTCAACTTGGCTAGGCGATGGTGCCCAGTTGTCTGGTCAAGCAAGCACTGGCCTAACCGTTACTGCAAGGACCTTTCATGGCTAGTTACTAAACCAGAAGGCTGGTTTATTAAATCATCAGCACGTTGATTGCATCCATGGCTGATTACATCTGCAGTCGGCCTTTGGGAGTGCCTTCCACAATTAGTGATATTTAATCTAATCAGTTGACGGCTTTAAAGGAGAAATCAGAATCTCTCTCTCCACTTCGGCCAGTCAACTTCTCCTGGGGGATTCACTGAAGACCTTCATCGGAGTGGTCAGTTTACAGCCTGCCCTACAGAATTTGGACTCAGGTATCCTCACAGTTACATGAGACACTTTTATAAAATCTCATATTTGCAGATATCTCCTGATGATTCCATTTCCCTAGAGAACCCTGACTAATACATAGTTCTTATAAATTATTGAGCATTTGCTATGTGTCAGGCACTGTGCCAGAAACATATTTATATTTTGTTTAGTTCTCACAGCCCTATAAAGTAGAATTATCCTAATTTCAGCAATAAAGGAATGCAGGTTAAAGAGGTAAGTGATCTGCTAGTCAATGCTGCTTTCAGGATCCAAAGCCTGAACACTCAAATCCAATCTTTGTTACTTATCTACTGCATGGCCTTAGGCAAATTACCTTCTTAATAAACCCTAGTCTTCTCGTTTTTTTTATAAAGGAAGGATAAATATCTCTACCACATACAGTTAGTTCCTGTTAGGGTTATGTTGGTAAAGTGAATGTGTCTAACAGTAGTTGACATAGAATGAGTATTGGAGAAATGCTGTTGAATCTTAGAGGCAGAGGTTGAAAAGGGACAATACCTCAGAGGGGAAAGGATAGAAAAGTGAAAAATCACAAACTACCTATGGCCTGAGAGGAACCACAAAAAACTGAGGCCACAAATATATTACCCTAACAGACCCTTAACTTTCTTGATAAATAGTACATGGCTCTAGGACGATCCAGGATAAAAGAGCTAACAGGGGTCTATACAACATTTTGAAACAAAAAACAAAGGCCAACAAGAAAAAAAAAAGAGAGAGAGAAATGATGCTGGCTTCATTAACATCAGAATTTAAGTTTCCTATAATTTCAGATCCATGATTCAACATTTCTGGCGTCAATCATTTACAGTAATTACACAGTGAGATAAAACTGAGACAATCTAGGCTAGAAATAAATTGGGGTCTTCGATGAATGACCCAAATCTATTATAGTTGAAAGGTGTAGGAAGATATTGAAATCTTAGGGCATAAAGTCCTCTTCAGCTTTAAGAGAAATGTAGCCCAAGTCAGCAGAAACTGAAAGTTTACCATCTGCTTGTTGGCTTCTGACATGATTATTTCAGTTCAACTCCAAAAGGAAAGTTGTATCCAATACAATTATTTTTAGAGTATCTCAAATTTGTTCTTATTGGGGATAAATAAACAAGGAAATATTTTATTCAGCAAAATTTAGCCCATTATTTCGACTGTGCCCTATCTTTCTGCAAGCAGTTCAATCTGGTACCAGTAACAATCCTTTGATTCAGGGACCAAGAACATGCAATAGGGCACTTCAACTTTTCCAAATGCCTAAAACTTCCATTCCCAGAGGAATAGGATATATAGGGTATATAGAAGATGTAACCAAAGCATTGGGATAAGTTGCTTGAGGCAGGCCTTCAACCCTATGCAATTCCAGGGTATGGCCCAGTGTCAAATGTACTTAAATTGGGAGAGCAGTAGTGATGGAGGAGCATGTCTTTTTGTGAACAAAGACAGGGAGCACACTTTAAATTTTATGTGCAAGGTCCAGTTATTCAGAATAGAGATAGGAAGTCACAAGAGGACCATGTATAAAATCTTCGAAGCCCAGAAACACTTCACCGTTTTATAAACAGCACCTTAAAAACATTACCGTGTACCCATAACAATGTGATAAACTAGTTAAAGGTCTCAACCACAGGATATCACAGGATTGTGATCAGGGTTACACAAAATGGCCAATTATCTTTTCAGAGTAGGCTAGAATCTACCTCCAGAAACAGTTGCTCTAGGGAAAGTTGTCTAAGGCAGTTGTTTACAGAAGGTATCTCTGGGCTGCACCTATGCTATACTGTTGGTATGGATCTTCTGGGAATTATTTGTTCTCAAAGTCAAGTTTGTGAAGGTGTTTTGTAAGGAGATCCTTACAGGAGCCAAGTGAAGACCACAATTCATGTATACTTCTCTATGGCTACTTTTCCATTGTGGAAGAGCTTCATCTTACACAACTGAAGGTTTCCCTAAGGGAGCTTCATTCAGGATGCATGTGTCTCTAATACTGCAGTACCTGAACTAGTTGAACATTGTTGTTTTATCCTTAATTATACCTTGACCTTACGTTTCATATTTGATCTAAGTGTTCACTGACCTTTGTGCCTTGTGTTTTCAGAAGAAACACAAAGGTAGGCAAATGTAATTTTATTTTCACATGTTCTGATTGCTGCAGTTATACATCCATTGTTATGCCAATGCGTCAGTCAGTTGGTTATGTGAAGTTCATTCTTTTGTAGATTCCTTAGAGAAGACTCAGGAGAATACTGAGTCTTTTTGCATGTTTAAAACACCTCTATACAACACTCATACTTGAACATCAATTTGCCTGTATAAAAATCCTTGGCTTACAATTTCAGTTTTCTAAATATGCCCCACCATTACATTCTAGCATAAAGTATTGCTGTTGAAAATACTAGTGATAATCTGATGTTTTTTCCTCTTGTGTGTGACTCAGGATGGATATCTGAATTTCCAAAGAAACCTTTTTTTTTTTAAGCCAATTTGGCCATTCTAGATGGAGTTTCCAAGAAATAAGATGTGCCTTTCCAGTGTATATTTTAATGTAACTTTGATTTTGGGAAAATTTGCTTGGATTATAATTTTTAATATTAATTTTGTTCCTGCTCTAGTTTCTTCTTTGGGGACTCATATACACATGTTATGTCTTCTTTACCTACCTTTTCTATCTACACTTTCTTACTAATCCATTATATCTCCATAATTTCATTTAGATCTTAATTCTTTTCCATCCATTTTTTTAAGGAATTATCCATGGTTCTTAAGCACTCATGCATTCCCTGTAATGTAGTTTTAATATCTAAAATATTTTATTCTTAATTATTTTCTGAGCTTTCTTTTCAAACCTTCCTTTTCCTCTTCTCTTTTCCCCAATCATATAATTTCTGAGTTTTTCTAATTCACATTATGTTGTTCTTTCTAGGTCTCTATTATTTCATTATACCTGTTTTGAAATATAGTTTAGTTTTCATATATTTTGTGGGCATGCCCTTTTTGGTTTATTTGATTGTCTATAAAGATGTTGCTGTGGCACTTCTTTTTTTATAATGATGTCGTATAGGATTTGCTTATAGTACTTTTCTGTTGTTCACTTTAAATTCAATAGGTTTTTCTCTGCTAGAAGGGAAACATGGATCAGGATAGCTTTCAATAACTCTAGAGCTTCCTTTTCTATTATTTTCATAAAGTGTTCAAACATATGTCCTCTTACTTTCTGAGACCTGCTGGCTCTGCTCCCTTCTCCACTTTTTTCTTCTCTTCTCTTTGCCCCTATTTTCTTCTCTTCTCTTTGCCCCTATTGTCCCAAAGTTGAATAAAAATATACACTGGAAAGGCAAATCCAAATCTGCCCAATTTGGATTCCATTAGTAGAAGTTTCTCCTTACTGGGGTAATTATCCTGATAGAGAGATTTAGATTATTTGTAGTAAGAGTACATAGATCCCAGAAATCTCTCATTAATTGTAGTATGCTATGCAATCCTAATTTTAGCATTTCTCCTTGGATTAACCTGCTGATATTTCCAATGAGTGCCATTGGCAGTTTGAGGATTCTCAGGCTCTCAGGCCATCAGAAGTCCCTTTGTCTTTCTTCTTCCTCCCTTATATGCCAGTTTTGTTAATATTCCTCAATATTTGGCATTTGCGATAATACCTTTTCAGTTAGTTTGTTATAAATGTTTTACATGGGTTTTTGGTTTTATTATCCTATTTTCTATGATTTTTTTTAAATGGGTGGCTCCAAGGAGAGTGAAAAACGATGCCATTGCCACTTCCACCTTCTAGAATCCTTCAATATTTTAAGAAACTAAAAGGTAATTCTGGTAATACAATATAGCAATTAATTTTTAAAAAAACATGGGTTAATCTCAAAAATATGTTAAGCAAAATAAGCCAGACATACACAAAAAGTATGTACTGTGTGATTCCTTTCATATAAAATGTATACACAGGAAAACTAATATATGCTGACAGAAGTTAATAATGGTTACTTCTGTGGCTAGGACAATTGACAAGAAAGAGACACAAGGGAACTTTCTGGTGGAATGAAAATATTCATTTGTGGATTGGTTCACAAATGTAGGATCTTCACCTAGCTATACATGTAAGATTTATACATTTTACTGTGTGTAAATTATCCCTCAATAAAAAATTATTTTAAGAATTCTGATATCCACCAAAGAAACATCAAACCACATTATAGCTTCCTTCAATCTAACAAAATGCCTAGCTCATAACAGAAATACAGTAAGTACTTGTAAAATGAATGAAATAATGAACCATCCACTGAAGCCATCAAGGGCGTCATCTTTCCCCACCATTTACCAGCATAGTTTCTACAGTCTAATCTCTCACTAGTTAACTCGCTGATGACCATTGAGGCCCAGAACCATTTCTTTTATTCAATTTATTTTAAAGAATCTAGATTGTTCTTTAGGTACTATTTTAATACTATGTTTTAGTACATTTCAGGTACCCTAAGGTATCAAATCATGAACAAGGGCAATGCAACAGTGGCTCAGTGGCAGAATTATCACCTGCCATGCCAGACACCCAGGTTTGGTTCCCAGAGCCTGCCCATGTCAAAAAATATCATGAACAAAACTATTCTTTTTTTTTTTTTTACATGGAAAGGCACCAGATGTAACCAGTCATGGAAGCAACCACCGTGCTCATGATTTAAGCCCATGAAATGTCCTCAGAGAAACAGATAGGCCAGTGCTTTCTTGACTTAGCCAAGTTGACATATGAACCTGATCATAACAATCCTGGACATAATATCTTCATGATGGATGATTACCTTTATCAGTTGCTAGAACATCATCCATGCTTCTTCAAGTGTACTCTCCACCACCACCATTGCCTAATTAATGCAGAGATGCCAGAATAGAGAACACTGCATATAGCTTTCACATGTGTAGTTCAGAACAAAAAGACAAAAAAAAATTCTGTTTCATACAGCCAACATAGATAACTTACTGAATTTAGAGGTTATATTTGCTGAGAAGATAAATTGTAAATTTGACAGGAGGGTCTTTGGTTTCTGTTCCTAACCTTTTGATGTTTAGCATTGACAATTTAGAAGCTGCTGTTAGAGCATTATTTTCAGCTGAATAGAGCACGTTTCTGACCCAGGCTCCTATGTCTTATGCGCAGTTAATAATCCACAGGTGAAAACAGACAGGAAATTATGTGAGAATAGAAAGAGGGTGGCTTAATATTATACTCCCTCCTCAACAGCTCCCAGAGTCTCTTCTGAAAGGCCAAATAAGTTTCTTTCATATTCTACTATTCTCCCTGCACATTAAAATCTTCACCATGGGAAAACAGATGAGGAATGAGGCAAAATTGTCTTTGGTGACATTTTTCTGACTCACAGAGGCAAAACCACCTGGGAAAATGAGCCAACAGATCAACAAGGTTTTAAACCACTCTTAAGTCAGACCTGCAATTAATTTACTGTCAGTCACCAAAATATTTATAGTTATTTTTTCAATGCTTAATGCATATAGAAGGTAGTGTTTACAACTATAGTAATTAAATACACCACTGATGTTAATTACAATAATTTGCATTAATAGAGAGGAAGTAATTTTAGATTTCTTAGCCAAAGATCACAGACTGCTAACTATACTGTAGGTTCAAAGTATTTCCATACTGTAGGTTCAAAGTATTTCTTTAGCCACATACTTTGAGGGCAAATGGCTGATATGAGTTTTAGAACATGTGACTAATTAGCCCAGCTGGGCACCATCTCTCTAAGGAGAGCAACTTCAAGAGTTTGAGCTCTACTTGAGCCAGTTTGAACTGCTCTGCCTATACAGAGGGTAATTTTGATTTACCCATTTTGTAACTGTGATAAACATGGACAAGGTTCTTGACCTCAGTGAGCCTTAAGTGGGGACAGTAAGAAACATTTTATCTTTCTCCATACCCTTTTTTGGTGTCACTTTCAACTCGATACAATCCTTTAATTCCAACATACTGAGACTCAAAAGCAGGGTCAGCCATCTTGAAAATGTGGTCTCATGGGACGTTGGCTGAGCTTAGCACAAGCCTCTGCCTTTGTTGTGAAAGCATTTCAAGCCATCTTCCTGTTCCGAGACAGTGTTCTGGACTGGAAGGAATAGTTCTTTCCTAATTGAAACAATGGAGTTAATTAGTGGGGAAAAATGCAATTCCCCAAATTAGGTTTTGGCAAGGACATTCTGATTCAGGATTGCCAAGAAATCCTTAATGGCCATAGAAAGGCCACTGCTACACTAACAAAGCAAAATGTACCTTGGCAATAGCTTCACAGAGTAGTGACAATGAAGTTTCCTTTTTTTTCCCTTCTTCCCCCAAAGATATCAAGCCGCTCACTGGAGTGTTAATAATTACCAAAACTATTTTTGCATATATGCTTCACTTTATCGCAAAAATAATCCCTGCTTAAATGTGTAATCACCCCCAAAATAATTATTTAGGCAATCATTATACTATATAAAGGTTATAATCATTATACCATATAAGGGTTATTGGCATATTCTCCCCAGTAACTCTTCTTGAAAAACAAAAGAGTGGCCTTGGTTTACAAAGGTATTCATCTTAGAGGAATGAGGGCATAGAAGTGTTTGGTTCTCAGCAGTTGTTTAGGGCTAGCAACAGCATTCAAGTATGATTTAATGGATAGACAAAGGTGACTTTCACAACTAGTACTTAATGATCCTATAGTATGTGCAGGCACTGTGATAAAGTTGGGAGAGATACAAGAGAGAAGTGTATGACTTCAAAGGAATTGACCATCTATTTAAAGAGACAGTAACAATGAACAAGGAATATCAAACAACCATATGTAATAAGTATTAGATCAGGTTATGATGCTTATAAGTAAAAAAAGGGTTCCTCCTTTTTTTTTTCAAGGAGGAACCCCTTTTCATTTTCCTCAAATCTTACAATTATTTATAGGGAAAGGAAGAGGAAATAGCTATACCAATGTCTTTTATAATCAACCATATAAACTTATGCTTACAACCAGCCATTTGGAAAATCCTACCACAGGAGCTTCAGGAAAAAGTACAATGGAGAATGGAAAAAACAGAGGAAGAAACCTGAGCTTTTGGACTATAATCCCAAAACCCCATAATATGAGGCCTGTCTGCCTCGTGTCTTCTGCAAGTCCTGTTCATGGGGCCAGGGGAGAAGTGCTGCTTTCAGGGGTCAAGTCAGGCTAGAAGAGGGTATGTAACCAGCAAGCTTGAGGGCCACATAACTAGAGGGAGAGCAAGGGAAGAAACCCCAGGCTAAAGCTGGAGAAGTAAGGCCAGGTAAGGCTCAACTTCAAGGGATTGGGTCATGAGGGGAGAAGCAGGAAGAAAAGCTAAAGTCAAGGTGTATGAGGTAAGTGGTTCAAACCTGAAATTCCAAACAATGTTAGGGTGTGACTATTCCAATCTAGTGTTCTACATATAATATTTCAAGAATAAAGGAGCTCTGAACACCTAGAAGCAGAAAGTCTGTAAAGAACAGAGGCAGAATTAAACAGTTTAAAGATAAAATTAATAGCAAGCACAACCGGATTTATCTAATAGGACATTTTAGAATAAAAATTTTTTTCACTATCTCAACCAGTCTTTTCCTAACCCCTTTTCAGGCTTTTCCAATATTTGAGGCTGTTTGAACTTACATCATTTTTATCAAAATTTATTTTGCAATAAATAAAAAAATGAAATAAATTATTTTCCCTGCCTCTTCTCCATAGGTACCTTAATATATATTTAAAAATATGACCTGTATTACAACAATTTCACTTAGATTAAAAATATATTAACACAGCGCAGCAATTCATCTAGATAGAGTCAAGGGTATCCTAGCACTCGTTTTTCTTTATGCAATGGCCCTCTATCCTTTGACCTCTCACCATTGTCTTAATGTTCTACAATTTTCATGTAGAAAATTTACTTTATTTGCACATTTTCTGTATATTCTCTGCAAATCATTCAACCTAGTGCCAATGTTTGGCTTCCAAGATACAACCAAAAGAATATAGTTAATAAAAACTAAGTCATCTAGGATGGGCCATGGTGGCTCAGCCGGCAGAGTTCTCGCCTGCCATGCTGGAGACCCAGGTTCATTTCCTGGTGCCTGCCCATGCAAAAAGAAAAAAATAAAATAAATAACAACTTAAAACTAAGTCATCTAGTCAATTCTTCAGCACCTCCATTTCATACCTGAAAACCAGAGTCATACATAGGATACAGACTGCCCAAGGACAGAACCTAAAGAACAAATCAGGAGGTTTCAGCTCATCATGCCCAACTTAGAGCTATCTGTCTTTGAAATGGATTTTATAGAATTTCTAGCACTTCCACAAAAATCATCAAATGTGTCAAAAATGATTGAATCTGGCAGATTCAGTGCCACTTATTAAGGTTAATGTTGAACATAACTTCATCATAAAGTAAAATCACATTCGTTTCATTTGCTTAATGTCTAGTCTCTTCAATTTAACATATATTGAACATCTACTATATATCAGGCTCTGCTAAGCACTGGGAGCACAAATATGAATAAGACATTGTTCCCATCCTCAAAGCACTCCCAGTCTAGCAGAGGGAGATGAACCCATAACCTAGTAACTAAAATACAATGTCAAAAAAAAAAAAGGGTGGTGCAACAGTGGTTCAATGGCAGAATTCTCGCCTGCCATGCCTGAGACGCGGGTTCAATTCCCAGTGCCTGCCCAGGCAAAAAAAAATACAGTGTCAACCTGGCATTGAGGAATACATAAAAAAAGAATATATACTTCCAGGAGACTATAAAGAGACAGTTCTAAATTCTACTTTTAACTGTGTGGTAGAATGTAAAGAAAGCTGCAGAGAAGGGAAAAATCTTTGTCTTTATATTACTATTTCATCGTCTAATCTATCCGATTTAATCACTGATATTTATTTGCTGGGTCTTGAAAGCATTGCATCATATATTATTGTACAGACAGCCTTCTGAATAAGTAATCTTATTCTAAGATCACAACAGTCTTCCTAGTTAGGGAGTTGAGAGATTATACATGTTACAGATAAAATCATGAATAGGAAAGAGAGATGACCTGGAAGGTGAGCAAATCTTTCTTCAGTCTGAAATACGTCTAATTCTGCCTAATCCTGTCCCTCTATAAGCTGTCTGAGTTCCCAGTCAAAAGAACCATAAGGGAAAGATGTAAAACTCTGTGAGTCCAGACTCTGTGTGCTGTGAGAACAGATTACCTTCCTCTGTCATGATAGATCATCCAACCAGTCCTAACCCAGCTAGACTTCTGTTTAATACTCCCTGCCACCCTGGGTTTTAAATTATTTAAATAATTAACAGGCTCTCTAGATGGAACGCATCGACTGGCCTTGTGATCCGTGAAGACAGTTACACCTTTGGAGATCTTTAGCAAATAAACTGAAAACTCGGCTGTGTGAATTTTCTTTCTGCCATAATTAGCAGCAGATGGACGACTTTTATGGAGCCACCTGTCAGCAGGAAGACTCTCCTTACAGTTTCTAGTTTCTAGAAGGAGCAGGATTAAAATAGACCAGTGCCGTTTGCTTCAAGTACTTTTAAGGGTCCCAGATGTAATCAGATCTGCCAGAGACTGACAGGATTCAAGAGCCAGCCACTCGTCCTGGTGCTGGTTCACCCGTGAGGAATGAGGTAAGAATCAGAACATTATTTCTCAGCAAGTTTGGACAGCTGATCATTTCCGAAAACTTGGAGAGCAAGCCAGGAGCCGGCCTGTGCTGAAATGTTCCATTTTACTAACCTTTTTGTCCAATTTGAAAACACAAATAGAGCACTCAGGGTGTAATTAGCAGCAATGACTCTTAATACCTGCTTTCCAAATTTGACCTTAATGGACGTTCATTAAAATGGGCTCTGACTTCATAGCCGTGTTAGCAGAAAATGGAAAAGTCCATCTATCACTGTCAACTCCCATTTTCTGTGTAATCATTCCTGGAAGAAAGAGGTTTGCAAGTGCATCCTGAGGCAGTGGAGGTAGCCAAAGAGGAGTCATGAAGAGCTATACCAAGAGCTGGTGATAGAGTTTCCCTAAAGATTATCCGTGCCTTGAGAGAGGCACAGTCCACGGCCATTGGCTCACAATCAGGAATCTGGGTGCTAGATTCTGCTCTGTCTCAGCCTTGTTAGGTTAGTTAAGGGAAGTCAGTTGGTAAGTTTGGTTTTTTTCACATCTATAAAACCAGGATAATACTATGCCTACTGCATATGGTTTTGTGAGGATTAGCTGAAATAATGTATTTAAAAGGTCGTGAAAAGCATACGTTGCTATGTAACTGCAATCATTGGGGTTTTAAGAACAGCAGCAGCAATGACAATGAGAAGAGGGAAGTCAAACAATCATAGGTTTTGATAAATGCACTCAGGGGTGGAGTGCGCTGATCCTGTTTTCTAGAATAAATTTTGGGTGGTTTCCTTGTACCAGATTGCAGTGAATAAGGCAACAGTCCAAGACAGGTGAGTGGCAAGGCAAAGTGGCTCCTGGCTGAACTCTTCAGGAGGCTGACAGCAAGATGTGCTCTTAAGAGCAGTGGTGAGAGAAAATGCTAGAGATGGGCAGCTGTGCACCCAGCAGTAACTCAGTGCCCATGAAGGAAGAAGAGCCGTGGGGCGGGAGTTGGGAGGTGAGGGTTGTGGCCCAGCTCTGACAGTCACTCACTGTCATTTTTCCCAGCCTATTTCAATTCTGTGATCTTATAACCATCTGATATCAATTGAAATCAATAGCAGACTCCTTATGGGACAGGGGTCAGGTCAGGAGCAAAAATCGAGGGAGTTGAGGACAAGTTATATCCTATTATTATTATATATATATTTTTTTTTGCATGGGCAGGCACTGGGAATCAAACCTGGGTCTCTGGCATGGCAGGTGAAAACTCTGCCTGCTGAGCCACTGTGACCCACCCTATATTCTATTTTTAATAGGAACCATAAGGAGATACTTGAGAAGGATATTGGTTATTGTTTCGTAGCAGATGCAATTCTCTGGCCTATATAATTCCTAACTCCCTATGTCAATAAAGAAGTAAGGTCCACAAGAACAAAAGGGTTCCCCCTTGGAATTCGAAAGGAGTAAATGTTAGGTAAATTAAAAGAAAAACAACACTGCACAGTGGGTGCTCAAGCAATGGAGAGTAGATCCAGGATCTAAATTCACCTAAAAATCTCCAGGGTGGATTTTTCATCCAATTTAATTTGCATAATTGAAGAGCCATCTGTTCTAAGTCACGCTGCCTGAACCTTATCTGATGTGAGCTTTGTTTGAAGCTTCTAACCCTCTCTGCAGCCTCTTCAAACTCCATTTCAGCCTCCTCCACTGAGCTCTTGTTATGTGTCAGGCCCTGTACTAGATGTTTTCATGAACCTTAATGATGTTAATTTTCTTAGTGGTTCATAGTTCATAGTTCCAGGTTTACACAAAAGGAAACTGGGGCTCAAACAAGCTAAGTAATTTATCCAAAATCAAAAGTGAGGATTTAGAGCTAGATAATGGGGTTGCAATCCAATTCCCTTCCCATCACAGCACAGATCATCCCAGAAAAGCCTCGTTCTCCTTTTTAAATGGCCAAATTTTGACAACAAAGCCATTTCTTTTATTTGCTGACATGCAATAGTGTTTGCGTGTTCCCTGGTTGTTATTCATATTTCAAGGCAGCTTTCTATCATTTTAAAAGCAATATATTTTAAATAGCTTAGTCATTCCATCTATACTGATCATTATTGTATCCCCAGGGCTTAGCATTAAAGGGGACACTTACAAATGTTTGATGAATGAATGAATGATGGAAGAGACTTAGACCAACAGCTGCCCAGGAACCTAGTGTCAAGCCCTGGTATGAGGCTGAGAAGAACCATGCTTTGGGACGTTGTGGCAGCTGGCTGCCTGCAAGGCCCTCACAGGGTACAGTGCACTCGTCCTTGGGCTTCTCATCCCTTAGAGCCAGATCAGATGTGTGCAGCCATAACATTCATAGGGCACAGCCAAGCTCAGGAAAGTCCCTGGTTTGCTCTCTTCAGTCCTAGGGACATTCCCTGCAAGCTCCCAGTGCTCGGGCCTGTGTCCTTAACTGTCAAGCATTTTCTTCCTGGTGTAAAAATAGCTGAACTTGACATACTGTGCTCATTTCAGTTTAATGACAACTTCTGTGTACAAAACAGTGCCAAGTCCAGGCTCAAACATCTTTGTTTGTATAATGGCAGCATCTAGATGATGCCAAACACAGAATCCTGTCCCTTAATTGATTATACTTGTTGTAGTGAAAAAGAAGGAAGTAACATTTACTGAGCAGGGACTCAGTAAATGAGTAGGTCAGGAAATTCACATACATTTTCTTATTTCCTCATGTGAGGGAGATGTTGTCGCCCCCGTGAGGAAACCTGAGACCTGGAAAGGTTCTCACTTCACCAAAGTCACTCATCAGTGAGGGGTGGGTGTGAGATCCAAACCCAGAACACGCACCACAGGGGGACCTTCTCCCAAGCTTCGAGATGCTTCTCAAGTGGCTCAGATGCCAAGAAGGAACCAAGAATGTGCTGAGAAAGGATTAAGGAATGGAGAACTATGGAAGGAAGAATAATATCAGACTCCACTAAGGTAACAGAAATACTAAGTTCACAACCAGGAGCTGAGCAGAATGGTCTAGATTCTGTACTAAACAGCACTTCAGCAAAGATGCTCCTGGCCTTAGTTTACATAGTTTACTTACCTATGAGGGTTGGGACAGGTGCTCAGACTTTTTCTAACTCCTTCTCTCTCCTGCTACTGGGAAGGGTGGCCCTTTCTCAAGATGAAGAAGCAGGTGAGGAGTTTCTGTGTCCTTGGTATTTATTGCTAAGCTGATGTTTCCCTAGAAATGTGTGTAGACTTCTTTATACCTGGATGGCCCCTATACCATTTGCCCCTTATGGATCTAAACTGGCAGCCCTGACAAAAGGTCCAGCTTCGGCTCTACTCCTGGAGAACACAGAAGGAGAAAATAAAAAGGGTAAAAGGACTAAACAAAGGGAGGCTTTGGACTTGGGCTGTTTAGATAGATGGAAGGGAGTAAAGACACCAAAGATGTAAGCTGGGCAGAACACTTCAATTTTCCTGTCTAAGGTCTGTGGCTTGTATGACAAGTTCAAAGTCTTGGGCAGGGTCTGTGGTAAGATGTCAGTTATCTTAGGATAAGACATCTGCACTCGATGCACTACTTCATTCTCCTTCTCCTTTTCTTTTAGTAAAAGCCCAACTCATTTCCCTGGAGAAGGTGAGGATGGGCGTTTGTCCACACATAGAAGATCTCACCTCTGAGCTTTCTTGCTCCATGCTCCTTAGAAGGTCATGGGCAAAACTCTTTCACAATCTTGTCCAGACTTTGAAATGACATTGCATTTTATCTGCCACTACAGTTGTGGCCGATTCGGATCCCTGCATAAGAAATTTCCTGCTCGGCTTCCAAAAAAAGATAAGGTCTTGAAAAGCTGGTTGGCTACTTTGCTTCAAATCACATCTGAAGGAAATTGAGATGAGATGTTACCTTGTCACTGGCCTTCTGCCAAGACAAACTGACTGACAGAGCAAATCAGACACCTCTCTGAAGAGGCAGCATTCCAGTGGACACATGCTCCGCTTCCTCCTGCTGGGGGAGCCCTCATTCTGGAATAGCATCCTCCGAGGAGATGCTTCCCCTCGACTCCCTGGAGCCTCAGGGGATTTTGTGCCCTGTGACTGGATGCCCCTGCCAGTACATGAAGGGGGTCTTCTGCTGAGCTGCAAGAGCCGATTATTTCTCCATAAAGCATGAGATTTGTGGAGAGGGTGGTGAAGAGGCAAGAACAGGGAGAGAGGGGAGCGGTGGTGAAAAGGAACATAAATAGTTAATTTGATGATGATTTAGAGTGACTCTGTTTGCTGTTTGAGATAAAAAAGCTGCAGTGAATTCAGAAAATACTAAAATAGGGCCTCATACAGGCATTTCATTTAGATTTAATAAGACATTATTAAGAGCATATTTCATCACGATTAAGAATTCTGACAGTCTCCCATCCACCAACTTTAATGTGCACCACAAAAATTAAAATACTTATTTATACAACTAAAGTGCTAATAAGTTCATTTTGAGAAAGTCTTTGAACTTGCACAAGCCTTAACTTTTTACAGGGGAAGGAGAAAAGACTTCAAGATGGTGGGATTTGCAAACCAGAGGGAAACCTGGGAGGAACTGCAATTAGAGCCCCTGCCCCTACCTGCATTATCAAACAGGAAAGCAAGTCCCCCCTCTTCCTCCACCCCCTGATGAAAACACACACATGTGCCTGCCAGCTGCCACTTCATTTCCTCTGCCTTCTCTAACTTCTAAGAGCCGGGTCCACTGTTGGCCATCTTCCCCCACTCCCCTCCCCTCAACTTACGTCCAATCTGCCCTCGAGCTGATCTTGGTTTGAAGCAAAAAGAACCTAAATAGCCCAATCTGTACTTTTGGAAATGTCTAGAGGAGACATTTCACATCCA
>PVIY010024146.1:0-38424 GCA_004026745.1 Myrmecophaga tridactyla | reverse complement strand
AAAGTATTAAAAGAGAAAAACTGCCAACCAAGAATTCTATATCCAGCAAAATTGTCCTTCAAAAATGAGGGAGAAATTAAAACATTTTCAGACAAAAAATCACTGAGAGAATTTGTGACCAAGAGACCAGCTCTGCAAGAAATACTAAAGGGAACACTAGAGACAGATACGAAGACAGAAGAGAGAGGTGTGGAGAAGAATGTAGAAAGGAAGACTATGAGTAAAGGTAAAAAAAAGGAAAATTAGATATGACGTATAAAATCCAGAAGGCAAAATAGTAGAAGAAAGTACTACCCATGCAGTAATAATACTGAATGTTAATGGATTAAACTCCTCAATCAAAAGACATAGTCTGACAGAATAGATTAAAAGACAGGACCCATCTATATGCTGTCTCTACTCAAAGGACTCAAGGCCAAGGACACAAATGGACATCTACACACCAATGTTTATAGCAGCATTAAGAGAAGCTCATAGAGAAAAGCCTCAGAGAAGAAGCTAAGGGAGGACCCCCAGAAACTCAGAGAGGAAGCCACTCAAACCAGAAACTGTAAGCAGTGAAACCTGAGAGCAAAGGAACAGCAGACACTGGCTATGTGCCATCCCATGTGACAGAGGTGTCCTGGATACCAGCAGCCTGTCTTTAGAAAAGGTATTCTCCAACCTTAGAACTGTAAATCTGTAAACTAAAAAATCCCCATTGTTAAAAGCCAGTGTATTTCTGGTATATTGAATTCTATCACTTTTACCAAACCAAAACACAATGGAATATTATTCAGCCATAAAATGTAATGAAATTCTGATACATGAGATAATATGGATGAATCTTGAAGACATCATCTTGTGAAATAAGCCAGACACAAAAGGATAAATATTAGTATGATCTTACTGATCAGAAATAATTAGAATAAACAAATTCAGAGTCAGAAACTAGAATATAGGTTACCAGGGACTAGGGTGAGGATAGGGAATGGGGAGTTAATGCTTAAATTGTACAGAGTTTCTGTTTGGGATGATGGTAATGTTTTGGTGATAGATGGTGGTGATGATAACACAACATTATGAATGTGATCAATAGCACCAAATTGTATGTTTCGATGGGGTTGAATGGGAAAATGTTAGGTAGTATATATGTTACTACAATAAAAATTAAAAATAAAAACAAAACCATAGGACTATCCAACACAAAGAGTGAACCCTAATGTGAACCATGGCAATAGTTAATAGTACAATTATAAAATGTTCTTTTATCAGTTATAACAAAAGTACCACACAAATGCAAGGTGTAAGTAATAGAGTGGTATATGGGAACTCTGTATTTTATGCCTGATTTTTCTGTAAACCCACAACTTTTTTAATAAAAAAATATATATAGTACATACATGCAATGAAGTATTATTTGGTCATAAAAACGATTGAAGTTCTGAGATATGTTGCAACATGAAAACATTATGCTAAGTGAAATAAGCAAAGGACATAAGGACAAATATTGTATGATGTCCCTCATATGAAATATCTAGAAGGAAGTTCACTGAGACAAAAAGTAGATTAGAACCCTCCCCCTGTCCATGTGGGACATGACTCCCAGGGGTGTGGACCTTCCTGGCAATATGGGACAGAAATCCTAGAATGAGCTGAGACTCAGTATCAAGGGATTGAGAAAAACCCTCGAATGAGCTGAGACCCAGCATCAAGGGATTGAGGAAACCTTCTTGACCAAAAGGGGGAACAGTGAAATGAGACAAAGTGTCAATGGCTGCGAGATTCCAGAGTCGAGAGGTTATCCTGGAGGTTATTCTTACACATTATATAGATATCATCTTTTTAGTTAAGGTGTAATGGAGAAGCTGGAGGGAACTGCCTGAAAATGTAGAGCTGTGTTCCAGTAGCCATGTTTCTTGAGGATGATTGAATAATGATATATCTTTCACAATGTGACTGTGTGATTGTGAAACCCTTGTATCTGATGCTCCTTTTATCTACCTTGTCAACAGACGAGTAGGACATATAGAATAAAAATAAATAATAGGGGAACAAATGTTAAAATGAATTTTAAAATATATATATAGATAAAATATATAGAGATATAGATTAAAAAAATAAACAAATAATAGTGGTATTCTTGTTTGCTAGCTGCCAGAATGCAATATACCAGAAATAGAATGGCTTTTAAAAAGGGGAATTTAATAAGTTGCTAGTTTACAGTTGTAAGGCCAAGAAAATATCCCAGTTAAAACAAGTCTATAGAAATGTCCAATCAAAGGTATCCATCCAGGGAAAGATACCTTAGTTCAAGAAGGCTGATGAAGTTCAGGGCTTCTCTCTCAGCTGGAAGGGTACATGGCGAACATGGCGTCATCTGCTAGCTTTCTCTCCTGGCTTCTGGTTTCATGAAGCTCTCAAAGGCAAAGTTTTCCTTCTTCATCTCCAAAGGTCACTGAACGTGGACTCTCTGCTTCGTGGTGTTGCAGCATTCTCTGCTCTCTCCGAATCTCTTATTCTCCAAAATGTTTCCTCTTTTATAGGACTGTAGAAACTTATCAAGACCCACCCAAATGGGTGGAGACATGGCGTCATCTAATCCAGCTTAACAATTACTCTTGATTAAATCACCTCCCCAGGGAGATGATCTAATTACAGATTCGAGCATACAGTATTGAATAGGGATTATTCTACCTTTACAAAATGGGATTTTGATCAAAACATGGCTTTTCTAGGGACATATATCCTCTCAAACCAGCACAAGTGGGAAAAAAGATTAAAATAAATTGAATAGATTGAAATACTAGTGGTCAATGAAAGGGAGTAGTGGTAAGGGATATGGCACATATGAGTTTTTCTTTTGTCTTTCTTTTGCTGGAGAGATGCAAATGTTAAAAAAATGGTCATGGTGATGAATACATAACTAAGTGATGATATTGTGAACCATTGATTGTAACCATGTCAAGAATGTTTGTATGTCTGTTCATTGTTTATAATAAAAATACTAAAAAAAAAAGATTCCTCCTTGTCTTTTCATGGCTTGATAGTATTGCTGAATAATATTCCACTGTTTGGATGAGCTGTAATTTATCCATTCACCGATTGAAGAACAATCTTGTCCCTTGCAATTTTTTTCTCTTTTATTTTTATCATCACAGTCAACTTTTTTTTCTTTTTTGTGAAAAATAGCATTTATAATAAAAGCAATAAATTTCAAAGCACATCACAACAATTAGGTGTAGAACAGATTTCAGAGTTTGGTATGAGTCACAATTCCACAATTTTAGGCTTTTACTTATAGCTACTCTAGATACTGGAGTCTAAAAGAATATCAATATAAGGATTCAGCAGTCATACTCATTTGTTAAACCCTCCCTTCTCTGTATATCTCCAACTTCTCCTTTGATCTTTCTCCACTCTTTTTTTTAATTTTTTTAAAATACAAAAAAACACCAAATGCAAACATTCGTAACTTTTGATCATTCCATTCTACATATGTAATCAGTAATTCACAATATATCACATAGTTGCATATTCATCATCATGATCATTTCTTGGAACATTTGCATCTATTCAGAAAAAGAAATTGAAAGAAAACAGAAAAAAATTCATACATACCATTATCTCCCACCCCTCCCCCTCATCGATTACCAGTATTTCACTCTAAATTTATTTTAACATTTGTTCCCCCTATTATTCATCTTTATTCCATATGTTTTACTCGTCTCTGGATAAGGTGGATAAAAGGAGCATCAGACACAAGGTTTTCACAATCACACAGTCACATTGGGAAAGCTATATCATTATACAATCATCTTCAAGAAACATGGCTAGTGGAACACAGCTCCACATTTTTCAGGCAGTTCCCTCCAGCCTCTCCATTACATCTTGACTAACAAGGTGATATCTACTTAACGCATAAGAATAACCTCCAGGATAACCTCTTGACTCTCTTCAGAGTCTCTCAGCCATTGACACTTAATTTGTCTCATTTCACTCTTCCCCCTTTTGGTCAAGAAGGTTTTCTCAATCTTTGAGGATTTCTGTCCCATATTGACAGGAAGTTCCACACCCCTGGATGTCATGTCCCATGTAGACAAGGGGAGGGTGGTGAGTTTACTTGTTGTGTTGGCTGCAGTACACCTGTTTTTCCCACTCTTTAGGGGTATTTGGGCTATGCCCATTCTAACTTTTTCATGTTAGAGGGGGCTGTCAATAATATGGAATGGGGGATGGAACTGGTTGATGTTCTGGAGAGGCTGGCTCTTCTGCACTTCAGGCTTCTCTGGTCTAGGGACCCATCTAGACATTGTAGGTTTCTGGAAAGTTACCCTAGTGCATAGAACCTTTGTAGAATCTTTTTATTTATGTATTTATTTAAATTGACAAGCCAAAACAAAATACAAACATGAACATTCTTAACATAACAAACATTCCATACATGATGTACAATCAGTGGTTCACAATATCATCACATAGGAGTATATTCATCACTATGGTCAGTTTTTAGAACATTTACATCACTCCAGAAAAAGAAATTAAAAGAAAAAAGGAAAAAACGCATACATACCATACCCCTTACCCCTCCCTCTCATTGACCACTAGTATTTCCATCTGCCCGATATATTTTAACCTTTGTTCCATTTTTTTCTATACCCCTTACCACTCCCTTTCGTTGATCACTAGTATTTCAATCTACTCAATTTGTTTTAACATTTGTTCCCCCTATTATTTATTTATTGTCTTTTTTTTTTTTTTTTTTGGCATGGGCAGGCACCAAGAATTGAACACAGGTTTCCGGCATGGCAGGCGAGAATATTTATTTTTAAGTCATATTTTTTACTCATCTGTCCATACCATAGATAAAAGGAGCATCAGACATAAGGTTTTCACAATCGTGTAGTCACACTGTGAAAGCTATATCATTATACATTCATCTTCAAGAAACATGGAAGCTTCAGGCACTTCCCTCTAGCCCCTCTAATACGCCTTAAACTAAAAAAGGAATATCTGTATACTGCATAAGAATAACCTCCAAGATAACCTCTCAACTCTGTTTGAAATCTCTCAGCCAGATGCTTTATTTTGTCTCATTTCTCTCTTCCTCTTCAGTTGAGAAGGTTTTCTCCTCAATCCCTTGATGCTGCATCCCAGCTCATTCTAGGATTTCCATCGTTGCCAGGGAGGTTTACACTCCTGGAGTCATGTCCCACGTAGAGAGGGGGAGGGCAGTGAGTTCGCTTGCTGTGTTGGTTGAGAGAGAGATAGGCCACATCTGAGCAAAAAAAGAGGTTCTTTGAGGGTAACACTTAGGCTTAATTTTAAGTAGACTTAACCTATCCTTTGCAGGGATAAGTTCATATGAACAAACTCCAAGATTGAGGGCTCGGTCTATTGATTTGGTTGTCCCCGCTGCTTGCGAGAATATCAGGAATTCTCCAAATGGGGAAGTTGAATTTTCTCCTTTTCTCCCCATTCCCCCAAGGGGACTTTGCAAATACTTCTTTATTCGCTGTTCAAATCACACTGGGATTTATGAGGGCATCACACTGGACAAGCCTACAAAACCTCATACCCTATTCAAGGTTCCATGTACTTATGGTGTTCAATTAACCTGTCCATATAAGTTGTATTAGGAAATGCACTAGTCAAAATATAAATTTTATAGCAAATAAAAGTCTCGCACAGAAGTTGAAGTTTTAAAATATGAAAGACCATCTACTTTCAACACCCTGCAATACTGACATTCCTTTGTTCTTCCTCATGCAAAAACACTTTTTAATTTGTACATTTAGTCACGATCATTGTACACTCTAGGCATTCCTAGATTATACCATCTCAGTCTTTATCATCTATCTTTCCTACTGGTTTCATTTGTGCCCCCGGCCCTCCTCCCTCTTATCGTTTGTAGAATCTTATATACTGCCCTAGGTGTTCTTTAGAATTGGTAGGAATGGTTTTGGTTGGGGGTTGGCAATTTATGATAGGTAGCAATGTCTAACTGAAGCTTGCGTAAGAGTGACCTCCAGAGCAGCCTCTTGACCCTTTGAACTCTCAGCACCAATACCTTATTTGTTACACTTCTTTCCCCCTTTTGTTCAGGGTGGCATTGTTGATCCCACAGTGCCAGGGCTAGTCTCATCCCTGGGGATCATTTCCCAAGCAGCCAGGGAGACTTCAACCCCTGGCTGTCATGTCCCACCTAGCGAGGAGGCAGTGGCTTCACTTACACAATTGGGGTTAGAGAGAGAGACTTATCCAGATTTATCCTTCCTAGGCCACCACACTGGAGCCTTTACCAAACCCTTGTTGGCCTTCACGCAGTACCTGGTGAATTTGGCCTCATGGCAAGTCATGTATAGAAGGCCTCCCCTTTCAGGAAGAAGCTTCCAGTGGCAGTGACTTATTTGCAGTGGCTGCAGGTGAAGCAGTCTTTGTGCCAGACAGTCCCCTGTGCTTCACGTTTTGATCTCCTGCCACAATTGTCTTGAAGCACCCTTTGCACTTGGGGAAGTCCTTCCGAGTGATGCATTTGTTGTACAGAAATTGGTCTCGTTGGTCGCAGGGTGAAGGCACTTGACACAGTGGAAGCAGCTGTCCTGCCTCTAGTGATTCTTAGAGTGCACCTCCTTGGAATCCCCACCAATGGGCTTGGTGCTTTCCACACAGGTGTTGGCGCAGAACTTGTCAAAGCACCTACGGCAGTGGTGTTGGCCATCTTACCCATACTTCTTCTGCTGCAAGAGGTACCTGCAGTAGTGGCAGTCCATCCTGTTTGCCATGGTGTCCACCTTGTAGGTGGAGAAACCTCACACTAGATTTGTGGAGAACAAGATGTCTTCTGTAAGGACTGGATATGGCCATCGTTGAGACCAATTTCCAATGTGCTGCTTAGGATGCTCCTCTGCTTAACTGTCTTACCCGCTGCAGCTGCCTGCACTGAAGCCAAGGTCCCTGCGGCTGCGGCTGCGAACTGAGCCCCCTTGCTGGCTAGTGCACACACAGGGGAGGTGGTGGGCTTGAGCATGCTCGCAGGGGCAGGTGCGGCTGGCCCAGGGCAGGGTGCATGCCTAGTCCATCATTTATAAAAGGGTTCACTGTTTGTGCTGTACAGTTCTGTTTGTTTGTTTATTCGTTTTTATTCTAGTAACATATACAACCTCAAGTTTCCCATTTAACCACATTCAAATATATAATTCAGGCTGTTATTTATGTTCACAATGTGCTACCATCACTACCATCTATTACCAAAACATTAAAATCAACCCGAATAGAAACTCTGTACAATTTAAACATTAACTCCCCATTCCTTACCCCTATCCCTTTACTACCTGTTGTACCTAGAAGTCTCACAAATACCTCAAAGTTGACATTCTGAAAAACGTGCCCTATTGCCCTTCCTGTGCAATTTGCCAGCCTCCTCCTGTCTTTACTCTCTCAATTAATGGCATCATCTTTTGTTCAGTTGTCTAAAGTAGAACTCTCCGGGTTGCCTTAGATTCTTCCTCCTCCTTTACCCAGTCACTAGGTCCTTACAGATCTATTTCCAAAATATCTCTCAAGTAAATTCTCCTTCTCCATTCCTTTAACCATCATTTTAGTTCAAGGGCTCATAACTTCTCATCTGGAATACTTGTAAGAGTCTCCTACCTGTACTCTCTGCCCCCAGTCTTTCCTTTATAGCAGTCATCATTCAGTCTGTTTAGTCACTAGAATTGCTTTTCAGAAGCACAAGTCTTTACTGGTTGGAGTGTATATTGGTACTATTATTTTGAGGGCAGTTAGGCAATATCTAGTAAAGTCAAAGTTATCCACAACTTATGACCCAGAAATTCCATTCTTAAATATATTTCCATGTAAAACTTTTTGAAATGACCACAACAATATATAAATAAGAAGATTTATTAAAATACCACTCTTTTTAATACCAAGAAAAATTGGCAACAACCTACATGTCCATCAACAAGACAGTGGATTACAGTATATTTATAAAATGGAATATTATACGACATCGAAAATAATGGACTAGAGCTATATAAATCAACACAACTGTCTCAGATATAATAGCTTAAAAAATAAGTGGTAGGATACATGTAAGATAATGTGCAAATAAAGTTTAAAACCACAAAAAACAATAATATATGTTATTTGGAGATACATTCCTATTTAGTGAAAGAATGAAGGTGTGTATCGGAGTGATAAAAACCAAATTCTGCACAGTGTTTACCTTTGAAAAGAGAAAGACAAAAATGCAACCAAGGAGGGGTACATGTAGGGTTCAGAAGTAGTTGTAATGCTTTCTTAAGTTGGATAGTGAGTACACAAGCATGTAGTATATCATCTTTTTACACCTTTTGTACATCTGGCGTATTTCATTAGGAAAAGGACCAGATTTTAAATCTTCTGTGATTTCCCATCCTTGGTGGATAATGTCCAAACTTCTTTGCATGACACTTGATCCCTGCCTTTCTTTCTAATCTTTTTGCTATCAGTCTCCCGTCTATCCTAAGTTCTGGCCAAATTAAACTTGGCCACAGAGTCTCAAATTTCACCTTTCTGTGCCTCTGCACACACTTTTACAGAATGCCTTCCCACTCTTCTTTTCACCTAGCAAAGTCCTATTTATGCTTCAAAATTTAACTCAGATGTCACCTTTCTTGAAAGCTTCCTGAATTCTTTGAGGCAGAATGATTCACACCTGTATTGCCACAGGATTTCTTAAATATCTCTGTTACAGCATTTATCACATTCTGCTTATGGTTGTTTATATGTTTGTCCATCACTAGATGGTGAGCTCCTAAGGACAAGGGCCATGTTCTTTTTACTTCTGTAATCTCTGCCCCAGCACAGTATAACATGGTTATAATAAATGTTGAGTGAATGAATGATTTCATCTTCTAAGGCATTATATTGTCATCCTTGTCCTCCAGAATTGTCAGATAACCTGAGGCCCTAAACTAGGGAAGTGGATATTGAAATGCCTGAAAAGTGCTTGTAGGGCTCCCCCTCTGGTTGTACTCTCCGAATGGTTGTGCTCTCCAAATGGTTGTGCTCTCTCTAGAGCTCCACAACAGAAGTCTGTATGATGTCTTACTAGACAACAGGGAATAACAGTTAAATGATCTGTCCATGGGCTATTTCTTCCATTAATCTAGAAGTGCCTTGATGTCTGGGATCATATCTTATTCACTTCCCCCATTGCCTACTATAGTGTCTGTGCAAAGTAGGTATCCAAATGTTCTTCTAACAAACTGAACTATCATATGTCACGGATTGTGCTAGCAAACCCTTCATAGAACTTCAAAGTTCTGCCTTAGAACTTTCTTCTAGGATAGAGTGTTCCTTAACCATGTGAGAAAGTCAATTTGCAGAGTAAGGAGAGAGGAGAAGATTTAGTTCTCTTTTTAAAATGGTGCTTATTAGGCAAAATTCTGTAATTACTTAATGTCTCCTTTAGATAGCATCACATTTTCAGGAGGGGAGATAAACTTACCACTATCTTATTTTAGCCATTTTTTTGTTATTTCTTATTTCTGTTACACTGGAAGGGATGCAGCTAATAACCTCTTCGTGAGCATAAAACAATTATACCCAGCCTCCCATAGAGACAATCTGCCAGAGTCAACCACCTCCTTCTCCACACGGACTTCATTTTCTTACTCCAGAATTTCATAGACTCTCCCCCGAAAGACGTTCATCTTGTTGCACTATTATGATGAATGTTTGAAGCTGGCCCTTACCCACTGCTTTACCAGCTATTACTGGAGATGCTGTCCAAGACTTAGGCCCCAAATTTATCCTCCCATTAAGTCCTCCCCTGGGCAGCTCTGCTTGGTTTGGAGTAGCAGTCATCTAGTCTCCTCTCCTTCTCTCACCTCCCACTGCCTTTGAATGTAGGGATGCTGCAGGCCCTGTTGCAAACAAAGAGCTGTGGTAGAAAATGAGGTTAAAAATCACTTTCTGGGTGGTACGACAGTGGCTCAGTGGTAGAATTCTCACCTGCCATGCCGGAGACCTGAGTTTGAATCCCAGAACCTGCCAATGCAAAAAAAAAATCAGTTTCTACCACAGCTCTTTGTTTGCTCTTGCTCTAGGCCTAGAGACAGGCATGCTTGTATGAGTGCGTGTGTACATGTGCAGTGAGACCTCCAGTGTCAGTTTCAGTCACAAGCCCAATACATTCTCTGTTATTTCTTCAATTGGCTGGTCATGTCTGTCTCCCAACACTGGCTTTAGATTACCTCTCTGTAATCAGTTAGGGATTCATTGGTTTCTGAACACAGGAGGTTCTATGTATCCATCTATTCTTTTCTGCTTCTCTGAGTGATAAGACACATGTCCTTTGATGAGTATTTAAAATTTGTTACATGATTTTTAAGTTTGTCCCAGCAGCTACATTCAGTCTTCTCCTTGGAAGAGTTTCTGTTGAATAAAAGCTGTCTGGGTCTCTTAGCAGGTTGGCATTTAGTGAGCACAAGGCTTTCATTTTGACTCTCATAGTTATTTGCAGAAAGACATAGGGCCAAAGGTGTTCCTAGTGCCATTTGTGAGTCTTTCAGATAGGAAACAAATAGCTATTGCCTCTAGCAAACAGTGGGTTTTTGTTCAATAATAGATACTGATTCAGTTGTTGAGAAAATCCATCCCTTTATGTTTGGTGCTCACTCATTAATAAAGTTAATGTTGAGGTTGCCATTAACATTGGAAAAGCAACATTCCTTAATAATATTTCCTCTCCTGGGAAGAGAGTATATTGCAATGAAGTATTAACTTTTACCTTTTTAGTGAGAGAGAAACTTATCAGCTTCACCTAGGCAGAATGGTTCAATTTACTTCTTTTTTATTCTCCATCTACGTCTTGATTTACTAAATTATCCCATTCTCCTTACCTAACTAACAGGACCTGCTATCTAACAACCCTGTCTTTTCCCACACTATCTTCTGTACCTCTCAAAAACTCCTTTCTCTAGCCAACTACACCACCCATCCCTAGTATTTATACTCAGGATTCTTATAGGAGACTGCTGCTGCTGGGGCTTCTCTGAAAGCAACATAAGTCACTTACTGCCAGAGCAGGTGAAAGTAGTTGCTTTTTCAGAGCTATCAAGAACGGCACAACTCTCCATCGCAGTGGGTAAGCAAATCAGCCAGGGCCAAGTAATGCCACATCTTGGTGGTTAGCACCTGCAGGTTCAGAGCTGACAGTGCACTGTAATAAGATTCATCTCTGTTCACTTAACCAATGTGGTCTTTATGGTAAATGTTCACTTGCTTAATTACTTTGGCAGATTCACTTGATTGCCTTTCCTGAGGAGTTCTAAAAGGTTCCCTAGGGTTGAAACATAAACCTTCTCCCGTGTCTTTTTTTTTTTAAATAATAAAACTCTATGCTTTTACTTTATTTTATTTTTTCTGCATGGGCAGGCACCGGGAATCGAACCCGGGTCTCCAGCATGGCAAGCGAGAACTCTGCCTGCTGAGCCACTGTGGCCCGCCTCCCTCGTGTCTTTTAATTTCAGTCTTTACATGGAACACTTGAAAACCAGTATGTGATCTATATAGTATGCCACCTCTCATCCTATGCATCAACATCAGAACCACTCCTGTCCAGTATGGTATCTATATGGCCCACACTGGACTGCTCAGAAACCTTTGATAGACTTCTTCTTTGACCATGTGAAATCCCTATTCTCCCTTCTCCACCATTGAGGTGTATACATGGCTCTTCTAATTTAGTTTCGAATCCATGTAACTCTTTTTCTTGAACAGTATGAGATCCACAGAAAATTTCCCTCCTTCCGCAGTCTAGCATGTAACCTATTAAAATAATTTTCTATTTTTGCAGTAACAGGAAAAGAAGCCTAAATTAGTCAATTGCTCATTTTTCTGTCCTCCTGCTCCCCCAGTGCTTAAAAGTAAAATGTCTTGGGCCACAGTGGCTCAGCGGCAAGAATGCTCACCTGCCATGCCAAAGGACCCAGGTTCAATTCCTGGTGCCTGCCCATGTAAAAAAACAAAGAATAAAGTTGTCTGTTGTTTGTTATTAAAAAAAAAAGTAAAATGTCTTATAATAACTTGATTAATAAATTAATGGGAATAAGGTATAATTAAAATGGTACAGGACTTTGGTTCATGTCATTCATGGGGTTGGAAAGTTCACCATTAATTAAAATTAGATAATTTCTTGAAGTTTTGAGGTGATTGCCACTGCCTCAGAATTCCTCTCAAGTATAAATTAGGTTTTCTTGTGTCCCGAGGTGGGGCAGGAAGTCTAAACACACGTTTTCATATTTCATTCGTTTATATTATTCACTAGGTGTTTCTGAAAGTATAGAGGGGCCTTCTTTCTTGAGATAGGAAGTACAGGGCCAGGTTGATTCCACAGGCTATCAATGGTTTGTATTCTGTAGAACAGGAACTGCCAGCAACTCCTGGCTTACCACTGAAGACAGAGTAAGGGAATCTGAAACAGAGTAATAAGATCTGAGCGGGGATAGGCTAACCTTGTAGGTGTTTCATCCTTAGGAAATTTATGAAGCTGTGGTTAATTTATTGAGAGGAAACTTTAATAACAAAACATTTGTAAGGGGATTGTGTTAACTAATGGCTTTTATGGAGTGGAAATTATCTGTTTAACTTTTGTTTTTCCTTCAACTCCTTGGTTCATTTTTTTTCCATGTACATTCATTGTGATTATGAAAACAGTGGAAAAAATATCAGTTTAGTGTCTAAAACAGGAAAGACTTTTCGTTCCTTCCGTATAGCAATGCTAGAAGAGATAATTTAGGCAGTTTAAAGCCTATGGCATCCTTACTTGGCTTAAATATTTGGTTTGGGGCCACAGTAACTAGAAATTAGCTCATTTTTCAAGCAAAGTACCTATAAACAATTGCTTAATTTCTAGCAGGTGATGAGGTGGAAACCTACATTGGGTGAGTCATACATCAAGATATAAAGCCTAAATTGCCAAAGTGCATAGCATCAGAAAATGAGGCAACTACCCCTCAGGCCCTGTGCACATGCATTTCACATACATTAATCCTCTCCTGTTTCCCTGTTTAATGAATTGTGAATCTTCATCTATCCAATGCTGAGCCTGATGAAAAGGTAGTCCAGTAAGTGAATAATTTACCTAGTATGGCCGATGTATTTCTCACCTAGCATCAAGAGGAATGCTGACTCAAATCATTCCTTAGGTTAAGATATGAATGAAGCTGATCTGGATAGAACTAAGGTAAATCAGAATACAGGATACAGGATGATATGGTCTATATTTTAAAACTTCAACTTCTGTTTGAGACCAAAGGAACAAATGTTTATTTGGTGCAAAATTTATATTTTTGGTAGAACACTATCTAACTTAAGTTATATGGTCAGTTTATTCAAACACCATAATTACTTGGAATCTTGAATAGGACGTGAGATCTTGTTGGTTTGTACATTTAGTGTGATGCCTCGATATATTCCAGAGTAATTTGGACAGAGAATAAAAAAGTATTTGCAAAGTCCCCTTGGGGAACTGGGGAGAAAGGAAGAAATACTAAACTTCCCCTTCTAGGAATTCCTGATATTCTTGCAAGCAGTGGGGACAACCAATTTAATAGGCTGAGTCTTTGATCATGGGGCTCACACCTATGGAACTTATTCCTTTAAAGGAGAAACTATGCCTACTTATAATTATGCCTAAGAATCACCCCCCACCCCAAAGAACCTCTTTTGTTGCTCAGATGTGGCCTGTCTCTGAAAGCCAGCTGTGCAGGTGAACTCACTGCCCTCCCTGCTGTGTGTGACATGACTCCAAGGGGTGTAAACCTCCCAAGCAATGTGGAATAGGACTTCCAGGATGAGCTGGAACCTAGCATCATAGGATTGAGAAAGCATTCCTGACCAAAGGGGGGAAAGGAAAAATGAGACAAAGTTGTTTCAGTGGCTGAGAGATTTCAAATAGAGTCAAGAGGTTATTCTGGAGGTTATTCTTATGCATTATATAGATATCCCTTTTTAGTTTTTAGTGTATTCGAATAGCTAGAGGGAAATACCTGAAATTGTTGAATTGTGATCCAATACAGTATTGCTTGTATAGCTTTTACAGTGTGACCATGTGATTCACAAGGGGAACCTTGTGGCTAATACTCCCTTTATTCATATGGACATATGAGTAAAAAAAAATGTGGACAAAAATAAATAAATAAATAATAGAGGGGATAAGGGGTAAAAAAAAATTGGGGAGATTGCGATACTAGTAGTCAATGAAAGGGAAGTGTAAGTGGTAAGGGATGTATGGGGTTTTTCTTTTTATTTCTTTTTCTGGAGTGATGCAAATGTTCTAAAAATAACCATGGTGATGAATACACAATTATGAGATGATATTGTGAGCTATTGATTGTATGATTTGGATGGACTGTATTGGTGTGTGAAGATATCTCAATGAAAAAAAAATTTTTTTTTTTTTTATATATTCCCTAGGTTAAAATAAGAGGTTGCTAAGGCATAATCAGTCAGTGATAGAAATTGTCTTTTCCTCTCCTTCAACCAGTAAATTTGTGTGCACAAATGAATTCTCTTTAGTAATTACTTAGGTCAGTTTACATACTTGGGTCATTGGGTACAGCAAGCAACAAGGTGGACTCCCCAGGGGCCCATCCTCTCTGATGGTTGTCAGAATGCCTTCTACAGTAAGGTTCCAATTTTGTGTCCTTGGTCCTGAAAACAATAGCCACAGCAACAGTCATATAAGGAAGGAGATAATTGACATGATGGGGGTAAGAGCCAGTACTTAGAAGATAAGTTAGAGGGATAACCCTAACATGTCAATCACTGTAGTTTTGACTAGACCATTTCAGAGTGAAAAGTTTAGAAGTTATTCTTGTTTGAGGTTTTATTTTGTTTAATGTTAATCAGCAGAGTCTCTGAAGCTTGTAATGCACTGCTGTTAATAGGCATCAAGGGAAATTGCTTTTTTTGTTGTTGATGATGTTGAATTGGATGGGCTGAGGATTCATTGACTCCAGGAAGAGGGAAGCTTATTACTGCATGAAATGGGAGTATGTAAAGCAATTGTAAAGATGAAAAGAAAAGTTAGTTTTAAACTAAATAACTCATCCTCAGATGAACCATTTAAACCACTGCCATATACTACTCAGTCACACCTTCACCCCTTCTCAGAAGCCATTTATTTACCTCTGTGCTTGAAGGTTTCCTAGGTAGAAGCAATTAAGACTATGATAATTTTCTTGTCTTTAATCCTCAGATATCAGAATACACTCTATCGTATAGATCTCTGGATTGCTGTTTTGGGTATAAGAAGGGGAAATTGCTTGGGAAAAAATTATCTTTAGGGGAAGTTAAATAGTTTATGGGAAAACACAGGAGAAAACTTTGGAAAGTCAGCCACTTTAAGAAACTGATAACTTGCAGAGGTTGGTCTTTTACCTGCAGTCGTATGCCTAATAAGTAGAGGAATCAGGATTATAATTCAGGTCTATTAACTCTAAAGCCTTGCTTTTTCCATCGTATATATCATGTTGTTCAGGCAAGGAATGATATTTTAACTGGGCTTTCAAGGAAAAATAAGACTTACCTTTTTTGCTGGTGAAGAAAAACATGGAAATAAAAGTGTAACACCCAAATGTGTATGTTCAGCAAGCATTTAAAATATAGGGGGCTTGAGTTCCAAATTTGTTTTTACCAGTTAAACTTTTAATTTTGAAATAATTTCAAACCTACAGGATTATTGCAAAAATAATACAAACCCCAATATTTATACTGAGAGCCATTAGTTGTACATTTTGGATAGATTGTATGGTGTGTGAATAAAACTGTTTTAAATAAATAAATTATACAAACCCTATACAGAGAACTCTAACACACACACACACATCCACATACACACACCAGATAACCAAACCTACCAATCTTAACATTTTGCCGGTTTTGTCATATCATTCTGTCCTTCCACGCATCAGTCCATCTATTCGTCTATTTGTATGTCTATAGCTATTTTCTAAACGTTTGAGGTTGTATACCTAGGACATATAACACTCCCATGAGCATTAAATAAGAACAAAAATATTTATTGACCATCTTAAGTACAGTTATGAAGTTCAAGAAATTTAACATTGATATAAAACTTGCAGTATATATTCCAATTTTTGTCTGTCCCATTAATGTCCTCTTTTTAAGTACAAACATCAAAGTTTTAACTTTTTCAATGGTTTGTTAAAAAATTAAACTTACAGAAAATGGCAACATTTGTGCAGTGAACTTCCATACACCTGTCACCT
Source organism: Myrmecophaga tridactyla (assembly GCA_004026745.1). Classification (NCBI taxonomy): domain Eukaryota; kingdom Metazoa; phylum Chordata; class Mammalia; order Pilosa; family Myrmecophagidae; genus Myrmecophaga; species Myrmecophaga tridactyla. Next base: position 22,159 of record PVIY010024146.1, on the reverse strand, counting down.
AGATTCTACCATTAGCATTTTATCTTACTTGTTTTTTTTAACCTGTGTATCCCTCTTATCTGTCCATCAATCCAGCTTATCTTTTTTTTTTTCCACAATCACACAGTCACATTGTGAAAGCTTTATCACTGTACAGTCATCTTCAAGAAACATGGCTACTGGAACATAGCTCTTTCAGGCAGTTCCCTCCAGGCTCTCCATTACACCTTGAATAACAAGGTGATATCTACTTAATGCGTAAGAATAACCTCCAGGATAACCTCTGAACTCTGTTTGGAATCTCTCAGCCATTGACACTTTGTCTCATTTCACTCTTCCCCCTTTTGGTCGAGAAGGTTTTCTCAATCCCTTCATGCTGGATCTCAGCTCATTCTAGGATTTTTCTCAATCTCTTGATGCTAAGTCTCAGCTTATTCTAGGACCTCTGTTCCATGTTGCCAGGAAGGTCCACACCCCTGGGAGTCATGTCCCACGTAGACAGGGGGAGGGTGGTGAGTTTGCTTGTTGTGTTGGCTGAGAGAGAGAGGCCACATCTGAGCCACAATAGAGGTTCTCTTGGGCGTGACTCTTAGGCCTAATTTTAAGTAGGCTTGACCTATCCTTTATGGGGTTAAGTTTCATATGAACAAACTGCAAGACTGGGGGCTCAGCCTGTAATCCAGCTTATCTTTTGATGCACTTCTAAGTTGCAAGCAGTTGTTCAAAGTTTTAGTTTTTGATATTGTGAAACTATATTACACCTACACAAAATACCAACTTTATAAAAAAAATTTGTTATTGTATTTTTTCTTACAGTAGTACTTAGGTCTGTACGTTGTATTAGTAAGGCTGGAAGGTAGGGAAGTTGTTAAAGTATTCTAAGTATTTTTTTTTCCTCACAATCGTAGTCACATTGTAAAGGCTATATAGTTATCCAATTGTCTTCAAGAATCAAGGCTACTGGAACATAGTTCAACCGTTTCAGCTACTTCTCCCTAGTCACTCCAATGCACCATAAACTAAAAAGGGATATCAACATAATGCACAAGAATAACCTCCAGGATAACCTCTCAACTCTGTTTGAAATCTCTCAGCCACTGAAACTTTATTTTGTCTCATTTCTTTCCCCGTTTTGGTCAAGAAGGCTTTCTCAATCCCATGATGCCAGGTCCCAGCTCATCCCAGAAGACCTATCCCACGTTGCCAGGGAGGTTTATACCCCTTGGAGTCATGTCGCACATAGCAGGGAGGGCAGTGAGTTCACCTGCTGAGTTGGCTTAGAGAGAGAGAGGCCACATCTGAGCAACAAAAGAGGTTCTTTGTGGGGGTTGATTCTTAGGCATAATTATGAGTAGACTTAACTTCTCCTTTGTAGCAATAAGTTTCGTAGGGTCGAATCCCAAGATCAAGGGTTCAGTCCATTAAATTGGTTCTCCCCACTGCTTGCAAGTAAATCAGGAATTCCCAAGATAGGGAGGTTTAATATTTCCTGCAAGGGGACTTTACAAATACTTTTTTATTCTCTGCCCAGATTACTCTGGGATGTATCAGTACATCACACTAGCCTGTGTAAACCAACAAGCTCTCACGCCCTATTCAGGATTCCATGTACCCATGGTGTTCAAATAAACTGACTATTCAAGTTAAATTAAATAATGCAGTACTCAAAATGTAAATTTTGTTCCAAATAAACTTCTTTCCCTTTGGTCTCACACAAAAATTGAAGTTTTAAAATATGGATCATATCATCCTTTACCCTGTATTCTGATTTACCTTAGTCCTATCCAGATCAGCTTCGTTCATATCTCTAGGCAAAGTCTAATCAGTTTTTCAACTTATTAAACAGTTGCAAAATGGGGTAATTCTGACTTTCATAGCTTCAGAGCTCTAACTCTGAGTCTCAGGTGTCATGTAAATACCCAAAGTTTCAGGAAACAACAAGGTTATACATAAATAGCTCAGTATCTTAGAATTTAGAAATAACAGTTACAACTCCTGACTATATGTGACTGCTGTAAGAGCTTACAAACAAGGAATCTTTACAATAGGCCCCAGTCTGATAATCCATGCTCTCGACTTCAGTTCTCCCAATTTGTATATTATAGTTAGTCCATATGAATGAGGCATGAAAATACTGGTCTTTTTGTTTCTGCCATTTCATTCAACATACTGTCTTCAAGGTTCATTCACCTAGTTGCATGCTTCACAACTTCATTCTTTCTTGGGCCACTTAGAATTCCATTGTATGTATATACCACAGTTCCCCCTTCTATTCCTCAGTCATTGTACCCTTACACCATGTTCTAATTTGCTAGCTGCTGGAATACAACACACCAGAGACAGATTGACTTTCAGTAAAAGGGGATTTATTTAGTTAACGTTTAGTTCTTCAGAGGAAAGGCAGCTAACTTTCAACTGAGGTTCTTTCTTACGTGGGAAGGCACAGGGCGATCTCTGCTGGCCTTCTCTTCAGGCCTCTGGGTTCCAACAACTTTCCCCGGGGTGATTCTTTTCTGCATCTCCAAAGGCCTAGGCTGAGCTGCAAGTCCCAAGATGAGGTATGCTAAGCTGCTTGGGCTGTGCTACACTGAGCTCTCTCGTTTAAGCACCAGCCAATTAAATCAAACATCATTCTTTGCAGCAGGCATGCCTCCTAGCTCGCTGGGGATGTAATCAGCAACAGATGAGGTTTACATGCCATTGGCTCATGTCCACAGCAATAGAACTAGGCACCTTCATCTGGCCAAATTGACACCTGAACCTGACTACCGCACCCCATCACCATCCATTGAATGCGAACACTTCCACCATAAACAGCAGTGTGCAAATGTCCATTCTTGTCCCCACTCTCAGTTCCTCCAGGTATATACCTAGCAACGGGTTGCAGGATCAAATGGCATCCCCACCGCTAGCCTCCTTTGGAACCACCACACTGCCCTCCAGAGGGTCTGCACCTGTCAGCTTCCCCACTAACAGCGAATAAGTACTTCTCTTTCTCCACATTTTCGCTAGCACTTGTTTCTCTTTGTTCATTTTTAGACAGTTTTATTCGCACATCATACAATCCAACCTAAATAAATAACCATACTTTTGCCACCATTATCTATATGAAGACATTTACTTTCTTCCGCTAAGAATTCATCCTCTTCCCCCATTTTCCACACTTGTTGACATTTAGTTTTGGTATGCCTTTGTTACATTCAGTGGAAGCATATTACACTGTTAGTGTTGACCATAGACCCTAACTGGCATTGATTGCATTTTTTTCCTATATGCCATCCCATTTTCAACACCTTGCGACGTTGACATTGATTTGTTCTCCCTCATGCAAAAATGTTTTTATATTTGTACAATTAATTACCATCATTGTCCACTCTAGGCATTCCTAAATTATACTGTCTCTGTCTTTATCCTCTGTCTTTCCTTCTGGTGTTATATGTACCCCCAGCCCTTCTCCCTCAGCCATACTCACGTTCGTTTTTATCAATGCATTTGGATTATTGTGCTACCATCAGATAGCATTGTGCTATCCATTTCTGAATTTTGGTCAATCCTGTTGCACATTCTGTATTCCTTCAGCACCAAATGCCCAATCTTCCCACTTTCTATCTCTTTATAACCTGGGTCCTTAACTTTAACTCTCAAAGTTCACTCATTAAGAAATCAGAAAGAGGGCCACGGTGGCTCAGCAGGTAAGAACGCTTGCCTGCTGTACCCGAGGATCCGGGTTCGTTTCCTGGTGCCTGCCCATGTAAAAAAAAATAAAAAATAAATAAAAATAAAATTTAAAAAAAAATCAGAAAGAAAGATAGATGATAAAGACTGAGATGGTATAATCTAGGAATGCCTAGAGTATATAATGATAGTGACTAAATGTACAAATTTAAAAATGTTTTTGCATGAGGAAGAACAAAAGAATGTCATTACTGCAGGGTGTTGAAAATAGATGGTAATTAATATTTTAAAATTGTAACTTATGTGTGAGACTAAAGCAAAAAATGTTTATTTGGTACAAAATTTATATTTTGTCTAGTGCAGTTCCTACTATAACTTATGTGGACAGCTTAATTGAACACCATAAGTACATGGAACCTTGAGTAGGGCATAGATTTTGTAGGTTTGTCCAGAGTGATGCCCCAATAAATCCCAGAGTGATTTGAACAGTGAGTGAAAAAGTATTTGCAAATACTTTCCCTTGGGGGAACGGTGAGAAAGGGGGAAGTTTCAAGTTCCCCAAGTAGAGAATTCTTGATATTCTCACAAGCAATGGGGACAACCAAAGCAATATGCTGAGTCCCCAATCTTAGGGTTTATTCATATGAAACTTAACCCCACAAAGGATAGTTCAAGCCTACTTAAAATTAGGCCTAAGAGTCACCCCCAGGAGAATGTCTTTTGTGCTCAGATGTGGCCTCTCTCTCCAGCCAACACAACAAAGGAACTTACCGCCCTCCCCCTGTCTACATAGGATTTGACTCCCAGGGGTGCGGACCTTCCTGGCAACGTGGAACAGAAGTCCTAGAATAAGCTGAGACTCAGCATCAAGAGATTGAGAAAACCTTCTGGACCAAAAAGGGGGAAGAGTGAAATGAGACAAAATAAAGTGTCAATGGCTGAGAGATTCCAGAGTTGAGAGGTTATCCTGGAGGTTATTCTTGCGCATTAAATAGATATAACCTTGTTAGTTGAGGCATAACAGAGAGGTTGGAAGGAAATGCCTGAAAATGTAGAGCTGTGTTCCAGTATCCATGTTTCTTGAAGATGATTGTATAATGATATAGCTTTCACAATGTGACTGTGTGATTGTGAAAACCTTGTATCTGATGCTTCTTTTATCTACCTTATCAACAGACGAGTAAAACATATGGAATAAAAGTAAATAATGGGGGAACAAATGTTAAAATAAATTTAGTAGATTGAAATGCTAGTGATCAATGAAAGGGAAGGGTAAGGAGTAGTGTATGTATGAATTTTTTTCTATTTTCTTTTTATTTCTTTTTCTGAATTGATGTAACTGTTCCAAGAAATGATAATGATGATGAATATGCAACTAAGTGATGATATTGTAAATTACTGATTATATGTGTAGAGCAGAATGATCGTATGTTAAGAATGTTTTTGTTTGTTTTTGGTTATATTTTTTAAAAAAAGAAAAGAAACCTAAAACGAATAGTAATTAGATTGATGTAATATACACACGCATAATTTTACAGAGAAATAAAATGTGGCTGTTGCATTATTTCAATTTTTGAAAAGAAATTTGAAGAAAACAACAAGGAAGGCAGAAATATTTTTCTGAATTATGATTTACACTGGAAAAAAGTCTAAATTACTATGTTGGTTAAGTATTCTTTTGTATCTTCAGTAATCTATAGTTTACAATTTATTTATTCTAGAATTTGTTCTAGAATGTTAACTCCTACCTTGATGATTTGAAAGGTACTTAAAGTATCTTGCGTAAAGAGCTAAAAAATCAATTCTATAGCAAACAGAGGAAAGCAGTATACTCTAACTTAGACCAGTTACTTAAGCCTCTCTAAATGAACTTTTTGATCTGAAAGCTGACGATGACTACATATGCCTTAATTCTAAGAATCAAATGAGGTAAAAAAAAAAAAAAAAAAAAGTTTGTTTTTGTTTGTTTGGTGGGGATCATGGAATCTCTGTTGCTGAGAGAACTGGTGGAAGAATAACATATAGTTCACCCCAAGAGAAACTCCCATCAGAGAGGAAGTTGTCACCTTTTACTGCCTTCTGTGAGAAACAGGACATGATAAAATGAGGGGCACCCGCACATTTAATATAACTATGCCAACTGGCCAGTATGAAAAACCAGAAATAATTTACAATCCTTGAGTTTGGCTCTACAGAGCTCCTCAGTCAACAAAGGACTCAGTTATAATACTAACAATCCACCAACAGTATTTTACAAATGTGAGGTGATTAACTTAAAAATAAAGAGGCGTTACCTAGCAATGGTGAATATAAGAAATCTCTTGCTGTGTTCCTTTGCTTCATTTTCTTATTGGCTCAATGTACTTTCCTCCACAGAGGGGAAGTCAGTCACTTCCATCCCTTTCTCTCTCAGATTAAACCTGGTATGGGTTGTAACCAAGGTTTGGGGAGAGTGTGGTTCTTGAGGAAGACAATGCCAAGATTCTGTTCTTTGTAACAATAATTTTCAAGAAAAACATGTTGTCATTAACTGAGTTACTATGCATATTAACATTTAAGTTAAAATGTTCACTAAAGCAACATTTGACTTTCAATTTAATCACACTTTCATCAAACTTTAGAAATATTAAAGCTGTCCTTTCCCATGTTTCTTACAATAAAATTTTTTAAAAAGTTCACTCACTAATATTAGTTCGTATTAGCAAGACCATAATGTCCTTTTTTTTCTGGCTAATTTCACTCAGCACAATGTCCTCAAGGTCCATCTACATTGTTACATGCTTCATAACTTTATTCTGTCTTACAGCTGCATAATATTCTATCGCGTATATATATACCACAGCTTGTCTGTTGATGGATATTTGGGCTGTTTTCATCTCTTGGCAGTTGTAAATAATGCTTCTGTTAATATCAGTGTGCAAATGTCCGTTTATGTCCTTGCCTTCAGTTCTCTGAATATATACCTAGTGATGGGATTGATATGGCAGTTCTGCACTTAGTTTCCTGAGGAACTGTCAAAATGCCTTCCAGAGTGGTTGCAGAGTGGAATTTACATTCCCCTCCAACAGTTGATAAGTGTGCCTCTTTGTCCTCATTATTTCATTCTAAAGCCAATTCCCTTTTCAATGTACCAGGCAAGGACCTATACTAAGGCATTGGTTACAGAGAAATTTATTTATTTAGTTAGTTTAGATTTCAGAGATATTTAAGAGTTAGATTTAATAAGAGTTGGTGACCTTGGAGATGAGGGAGTAATAAAGGAGGGAGTGTTTGAAAATGACACTCAGGTTTTGGTTTGAGCAGCTGGAAATAAAATTTTGGTTTGATATATATTTACTAACAAGTATAATTCTGGGCTTTGATGACGCTCAGCTTCTTCAGAGACTGTAGCCTTAGTGCTCTATTCTCCAAAATTAAAGCGAGAAAACCAATTTTCTTTCTGATTGAGACACCAGAGCCCCCTAGTAGACAGCCCGCTGTGGGCCTGGGTCCTATCTCTTGTTTGAAGGACTCTTGGTTTTGTTTTTTGTTTGGTTGTGGGTCCATTTGCAGAACAGAACTGCTTGATTCCATTCTTTGTCTAATAAATTATTTAACTCATTCCATATCAGAGTTAGCAGTACACCTCCATCTGTGCCCTCCTCAGGTTCAATAAGAGGACAGTTATCTCCTGATAATCATTCCCATGCTCTAACGCTCTAATCAGGGGGTACTCAATCCTTTTTTGTTTTAATTTTTTTAATTTATTAAACATACCAACATATAAACACAAGCATTCTTACCATATGATCATTCCATTCTACATATATAATCAGTATCAATCCTTATTTTTAACTGATTATATCTCCTACTTGCCTATGGTGCTATATTAATGTTAATTCTTTGTTTCAGAGCCATCATCAACCATTTTAACCCCAAAATTGAGTCCTATGCTGCTGTGAATCACATATCTCAACTGTCGGAGGAGCAGGTAAGCCACTACTCACACTAGCATAACCCTAGTTGGTGGCTAAGATCAAGCAGTTACCTTCTTTCTTCCTGATGGCAGTGAGATTCTGCAGCTGAGACTTCTAGTGGGGGTGGCAAGAGCCAGACTGCAGGGAGGTATTAGTAAGGGATGGCTGAAAGGTAGTTTAAATATAGTGTTAGTTGCTGCTTCTGTGCCTTCTGAGGGTTTTGTTTAATTATATAAAAGATATGTAGGTGAAAATTTCTTTAATTATTGTTTTATAGTGAGTGATTAGGCATTTCTTTTTTTTAATTTTAGGCAGAGAGCAATTCTGACTTTTAAAAATACGAAAGAAGAACTTAGAAATGGTTGAAACTTCTAATAAGAAAAACTGAGTTTATCTTAATTTGAGGCAGTTTGGCTCGTTAAAACACAAGCCCTCATTAGGACAAATTTTCCTAGTAAATAGATTAAGTTGGAGATGCAGATATATATGTGTTTGTTTTCCTTTAGCCTGACCTGCTTTCCCCATTTCCCAAGGCATCTGCACTAAGCTTTGTAGTATACAAACGTGCAGATGGGCTTAGCATGGCATGGGATTGAACTTAATGTTTAGGCTCTGAATCTTCTTTTTAAAAGCACAAAGTTAGACATCCTGTCCACACGATCTCTCTCTCTCTTCCCAATGTGCTCCCAAGTTGGAATGGTCCAGGGTATTCATAAGGTTAGGCAGACAACCAGTAAGGAGACTGCCATATGCTCTGCTCTCCCTTTTTAGCCAGTGCATCCCATTGTAAACCTCTGAGCCTCTTGCTGGCAAATGTGGTGTGACCATGTATTCAGCATCCCTAAAAGCTATCCAGCTTGCCCAGTGAGGCATCAAGTGTTTTTCCTAACAATAATCCACTAGCGGCTCTTTCCTCAACCAGATGGACAGGACTCTTATTAGTCTGTCACTTATTTCCTTTGACATATTTGTTCTCTTTTGTGAAACCAGCTGTGAGAACCCATCCTTATATTTAAAACTGCTTTTATAAATGGCTTTCATTTCCTATTTTTCCCTCTTCTGCTTTTGGAGCATTCCTGAGTCCTGGTCTTTGATGCCATTGCTCTCTGTGAGGTGCTTGGTGATGCAACCTTTTTCCTGTTGAGCTAGTTCAAATCAATTTTACTATATCATTTTTATGCAAAAGTCAACATCTTGAATTTTGCAGTGAGAGAAAGGGTGATTTTCCTACCATAATGAGATCTGGTTGGTCTAAAAGCTTTTTGTAAAAAAAAAGGATATGTTTCCCCTGTCAGCCACGTGCAGCATTCATCTCCTTGGAGCTTGAGGTCAGACTGAAATCTCTCTCTAGCAGTAGCAGCCACAGACCAATAATAAAAATCTACTTTGGCACATGAGGCAATCTCAAAAAGAATGATTAGCAAGCGAGTGTCTTTGCCTTCCTCCAACTTCTTTCAGAGTTAAATGAAGTGATGAAAGTGCCTCTCTCGAAAAGAGTCCATGAGCCAGAAGTAAGGCAGTTCGTATTGAGAGAGAAATTACTCAGCCCTGTGCAAGAATGGGGAAGCGATAACAACTCAAGGATTTATTTAGTTAGTCAATAAATAATTACATGCCTTAAGTATACAAGATGTCTTGCTGGAAGTCCCCTTGGGGGAATGGTGAGAAAGGGGGAAAATTCAACTTCCCCAAGTGGAGAATTCCAGATATTCTCACAAGCAGTGAGGACAACCAAAGCAATAGGCTGAGCCCCCAGTCTTGGGGTTTGTTCCATATGAAACTTAACCCCACAAAGGATAGGCTAAGCCTACTTAAAATTAGGTCTAAGAGTCACCCCCAAGAGAACCTCTTTTGTTGCTCAGATGTGGCCTCTCTCTCTCAGACAACACAACAAGCAAACTCACTGCCCTCCCCCTGTCTACATGGGACATGACTCCCGGGGTGTGGACCCTCCTGGCAACGTGGGATAGAAATCCTAGAATGAGCTGGAACTCAGCATCAAGGAATTGAGAAAACCTTCTCAACCGGAAGGGGGAAGAGAGAAAATAAAGTATCAGTGGCTGAGAGATTCCAAGCAGAGTCCAGAGGTTATCCTGGAGGTTATTCTTATACATTAAATAGATATCACTTTTTAGTTAAGGCATAACAGAGAGGCTGGAGGGAACTGCCTGAAAATGTAGAGCTGTGTTCCAGTAGCAATGTTTCTTGAAGATGATTGTATAATGATATAGCTTTCACAGTGTGACTGTGTGATTGTGAAAACCTTGTGTCTGATGCTTCTTTTGTCTATCTTATGGACAGATGAGTAAAACATATGGATTAAAAAATAAATAAATAATGGGGAAACAAATGTTAAAATAAATTTAGTAGATTGAAGTGCTAGTGATCAATGAAAGGGAGGGGTAAGGGGTTTGGTATGTATGATGAATTTTTTTTTTCTATTTTCTTTCCTTTTCTGAATTGATGCAAATGTTCTAAGAAATGATCATGATGATGACTATACAGCTATGTGATGAAAAAAAGATATCTTGCTGAGTAGTGGAGATCAGTGATAAATAATCTATGTATAGCTCTTGTTGTCATGGACATTTTACACACCCATTACCTCTTAACAATCCTTTTCACTTGAGAAAGAAGGTGATTCTATTGTAGGACCCTTTCTAAACTGCACTCAGAAATGTTGTTGCTTCTCTTCTGAAACTTTGAAGAGTATTAAATGACAGCACTAGGGTTCACTTACTTTTATTCTCTGCCATATCATATTAGATATGATTTACTATTTTACTGCCTTGTTAATCTGCAACATGTGTTAGAGCAGTTTTCTCCCTTTGCTTTATGAACATTAATGTTTAATGTCACTTAATTTTAAGAGTATTCTCATCTTCCCAAAGTGCTGGCTTTGGGATGTAATAGGGCCCTGCAGTTGTTAGCAGCTGACTAAGTAGAAAAAAATCAAGAACTCAATCCCCAAATAGATTATAAAGTATTCCTAAAATAAAACTTAAAAACCACAGTTAGGAGTTAACTTGAATTTATAGCATTTAGCAAATTAGCAGACAGGACAGGACTCTTTGGAGATCTGCCTGCTCAGTTTGCCATTTTCTTCTAGGGAGAGATTTGTGAATTCTTGAGTTTTAATAACCGCAAATACATTCCAGCCTCTGTTTGAGGTATTTCAAAGTGATGGCTTGTAGATATATTATTGCTTATTAAACAAAGGCCAGTATCTCCCACTGGGATTTCTCTTCAGATAACACCAAAGAACAAGATAGATACCATTTTGCTCTTAATTCTCATTGGCTTCATGGAAAGCAAAGCATTTTTTGTATTAGAGAAGTTGTAGGTTTACAGAAAGATCATACATAAAATGAACAGCTCCCATTTACCCTCTGCCCCAAACACACAGTTTTCCCTAACATTAACACTTTTTATATGTGATACCTTTGTTACAGCTGTTGAAAAAATATAATTATAATTATATTATTAACTATAGTCCGTAGTTTACTTTAGGGTTCACTGTTAGTTTTGTACAGCCCTATGTTTATTTGTTTTTCACAAATTTTGATACTAATAACATATAGACAACTTAAAAATTCCTCTCTTAACCACATTCAAATGTATAATTCAGCGGCTTTAGTTACATTCACTTTTCCATCACCCCACACAGAAACTCTTTTACCAATTAATCATGAATTCCCCATTCCCTACCCCTACCCTAGCCTCTGGTAACCTGTGTTCTAGTTTCTGACTCTCTGAATTAAAGCAAAGCATTTTAATTAGTTAATACCTTTGGTGTGCATTTTCTAGCCTGATAAACAGTATGCCTTTTGATAATGTGTATGCAGGTGTCCTTTTTATCTGGGGTTGATTATGAAACTTTTTTTATACCTCTTTTATTATTTACCCTGTCTTTTTGAAAAAAAGGGTTATGGAGAAGGTACAGCTTGCTTTCTCAAGCACTTTTATGTTTATCCCCTAATGAGTTTGACTCATCTCTAGTACATCTTTAAAAAGTGTCCTTCAGAGCCTTTGCCAACCCTGAGCTGAGGTTTAGTTACTTTCCCTCCCCCATTGTGGCTTTTTTGTAAGCACTCACCCCTCGCTGATAGGGCCATTTGATACGTCCTAGCAAACTTGTTCACTGGGGAATAAAGATTCCCAAAAAGATGAGGCTAAAGAATCAGAAAGGAAGGTCTAGAATGCATAGTGGGCTAAATGGTCTCCAACTTAGGGAACTGTGAGTCTACTTTCTCAGTTTCCATTTCCCAAGGTTACAGTTTCTTTGGCTCCAGTTGTATTCACGTCTAGCCTTCTCCTCTTGGAAGAGGACATCACCATTGTCAGTCTTCCTAAATTCTGTTCTCCAGCTCCTCCTCCACCAGTGGCCAGCCCTATTTTCAGCAGTGATTTTTTTTACCCTAGGGAGGATAGCTGAATCATACAACCTGTGTTTCACAGATAAATCGCAATGACCAATTTGTCTGTAAATGAATGTGGATGGAAGGTATTTCAGAGGAACCCTGCACCCCCAGGCTAAGCGTTGGGTCCTGATACTTTGAGGCCATCTTAACTTCCTAAAACCATGCTACTTTCTGAGAAGTGTTTGGGAGAGGGGGAAGGGTAGCGGTCTCACCTCTCTAAACTCTTTCTTACTCCCTCTCCTCCTTTTCCTGCTTTTCAAGTTAGAAAAAAGACTTTCTTTTTACTATTGACAGCATCATACTAGAGAAGGATTATGCTGGTTTGAAAGGATGTATGTCCCCTAGAAAACCCATGTTTTAATCAAAATCCCATTTCATAAAGGCAGAATAATCCCTATTCAATGTATATTTGGATCTATAATTAGATCATCTCCCTGGAGATGTAACCCAGTCAAGAGTGGTTGTTAAGCTGGATTAGTTGATGACATGTCTCCACCCATTTGGGTGGGTCTTCATTAGTTTCTGGAGTCCTATAAAAGAGGAAACATTTTAGAGAATGAAGGAGATATCTGAGAGAGCAGAGAATGACATAGCCATGAGAAGCAGAGTCTACCAACAAGCGTACTTTGTAGATAAAGAAGGAAAATGTCTCCCGGGGATTCTTCATGAAACAGGAAGCTAGGAGAGAAAGTTAGCAGATGATGCCATGTTCGCCATGTGCCCTTCCAGCTGAGAGAGAAACCCTGACTGTGTTCACCATGTGCCTTCTCACTTGAGAGAGAAGCCCTGAACGTTATCAGCCTTCTTGAACCAAGGTATCTTTCTATGGATGCCTTTGATTGGACATTTCTATAGACTTGCTTTAATTGGGACATTGTCTCGGCTTTAGAACTATAAACTAGCAACTTATTAAATTCCCCTTTTTGAAAAGCCGTTCTGTTCCTGGTATATTGCACTGGCAGCTAGCAAACTAGAACATGTATCTACACTTGAGGTCTGCCCTGAGATTTCTTGAAATAATATTAGCTAAGGTCCAAGAAGCAGGTTCAGCAAATTAGTACACACCCTGAAATTGTAAATGTATATTTATACATATGTGGAGTTATTGTTTTTTTCATGGAAGAGAATCAGTCTTTCATAAAATTCTCAACCAATCTTTGACTCAAAATATATATATATGTATATATAGAAGCATCCAGAAGCTAAAAGCAAAAAAACCTGGGAGAAGGACCAGTAGAGCCAGCCATGTACCTTGCCATGTGACAGAGGAGCCCAACATCAAGCAACCTTTCTTTGAGGAAAAAGCACAGCCTATTGATGCCTTCATTTCATGGCCTCAGAACTGTAAACTTGTAAGAAATTATTGAGATATCTTCACATACCATATATTCCATCCAAAATATACAGTCACTGTTTCACAGTATTATCACGTAGTTGTGCAATCATCATCACACTCAATTTAGACCATTTTCATTGCTCTGAAGAGAAAAATAATAGACACACAAAAAGAAAACCCAAAACGCCCCCTATCCCTTAGCTCCCCCCATTATTGACCCCCTAGTGCCGGTGTGGTACACCTGTTACTGTTGATGAAATAATATTAAGGTATTACTGTTAACTATAGTCCATAACTTATAATAGATCATTTTTCCCCATATACCACTGTTTGTGCTGGTTTGAAACTGTTATGTACTCCAGAAAAGCCTGCTCTTTTAATCCAATCTTGTGGATGCAGACTTATTGTAGGTGGGATCTTTTGATTGGATTGCTTCCATGGAGATGTGACCCACCCAATTATGGGTAGGACCTTTTGATTAGATATTTCCATGGAAATGTGACCCTGCCCATTCAGGGTAGGTGTTAATTACTTTACTGGAGTCCTTTAAAAGGGAAACATTTTGGAGGCAGCACAGATGTTTGGAGATGCAAAACACCCCAGCAGAAGCCAGAAATACCCACATGTGCTGAAAGAGCCATTTGAAAACAGAAGTCTGGAGAGAAGAACAGCAGACATTGTCATGTGCCAGAGAAACCCTGGACACTATTGGCCTTTCTTGAGAGAAGGTATCCTCTTGTTGGCACCTTAATTTGGATATTTTCATGGCCTTAGAATTGTAACTTGTGACTTGTAACTTAATAAATCCCCTTTAAAAGCCAGTCCATTCCTGGTATATTGCATTCTGGCTCTTTTTTCTGTTGTGTGTGTGTGTGTGTGTGTGTGTGTGTGTGTGTGTAGTTTTTTTTTTTTTTTTTCTTATGGGCAGGCACCAGGAATCGAACCCGGGTCTCCGACATGGCAGGCAAGAATTCTGACACTGGGCCACTGTCGCACCACCCCATTCTGGCAGTTTTAGCAAACCAAAACACTATATTGACTCCTTTGTGGTGGTTCATGCTGGAACTTGTTTGTATTTGTCATGTTGGTCAATGGCATGCATTACTTTAGACAACCCCTTTCGGCTGGGTTCATTGCAATATGGCACTATTGTTTGTCTCAGTGCTGGGCTGCCGTCACCTCAGTCCGTTTCCGGACATTTGAGTTCAATCTCATAAAAATCCTGTATGTATTGGGTAGCTGCTTCCCCTTCTCTGGCTTCTGCCTATCTCTAGGTATGTTTTAAGACTCAGTTTGCATATTCTGGTTGGTTCATATTGGTGGAGTCATGCAGTGTCAGTCCTTTTGTGTCTGACTTGTTTCACTAAGCATTGTATCCTCAAGGTATGTCCATTTTATTACATACTTTAGGACCTCATTACTTCTTTTTTAAAACATTTTTAAATGAATTTTTATCGAGGTATATTATATATTCACATACCATAGAATCATCCAAGGTGTACAATTAGTGGTTCACAGTATTATCATATGGCTGTGCATTGATCATCACTCATTACTTCTAATTGCTGTATGTGTTCCGTCTTACTGGAATCTTGCCATGTTTTGTTTGTTCACTCATCTGTTGGTGGACACTTGGATTGTTTCCGTCATTTGGTGTTTGTGAGTGGTACCACTGTGAACATTGTGTGCAAGTGTCTGTTTGTGTACCTGCTTTCAGAACTTATGGGTATGTGTCAAGTGGTGGTGTATGCCAGGTCATGGGGCAACTCAGTATTTGGTTTTTGAGAGAGCTGCTGGTCTGTCTTCCACAGAGGCTGTAGCATTCCCACCAGCAGTGAATGGTGTTCCTGTTTGTCCAAGTGCTCTCCAGCATTTGTGGTTTCCTGTTTGCTTAGTAGTGGCCATTCTTGCTGGTGCAAGATGATGTCTTATTGTGGTTTTGAATTGCATTTTACTGGTGGCTAGTGAGGTTGAGGGTCTTTTTGTGTACTTTTTAGCCACTTGTGTTTCCTTTTTGGAGGAATGTCTGTTCATATCTTTTGCCCATTTTTTGATTGGGTTGTTTGTCTTTTTGTAGTTGAATTGTAGGATTGAATTGTCAAAGTCGTTTAAGGCACCAAAGTGTTCTGTTTTCAGGAATTCCCATTTTTTGTTCTTTCTTTTGTTGCCTGTGCTTTGGGTGTGAAGCATGAGAAGCTATAGCCTGTCACTGCATCTGGGGGATGTTTCCCTGCGTTTTCTTCTGGTAGTTTTCCAGTGCCTAGTTGTTGTGTTTAGGTCCCTGATACATTTTGAGTTGATTTTTGGGTGGGGTATGTGATGGGGGTCTCTTTCATTCTTTTGATTGTAGATGTCCAGTTTTTCCAACATAATTTGTTGATGAGACTGTTCTGTTGTGGACTGTTTTTTTGTGTTCCTTTAATATATTTGTTTTTCTTAATGCCAGCACTTCGATTTACTGAACTTTAGAGTGATTCTTGAAATCAGGGAGTTTTAGCCTTCCAAAACTTTTCATCTTTTTCAGAACTGTTTTTGCTATTCTGGTTCTTTTCAATTTCCATATGAATTTTAAATCAGCTTGTCAATATATAGAAAAATTCCTACCAGCATTTTTATTGGTATTGCACTGAATGCATAAACCAATTACGGGAGAAGTAAGAGGACTTAATATTGAATCTTCTGATAGTGAACAAGAATATCTCTACGTTTATTTTGGTATTCAGTTTCTCTCAGCAACATCAATATGGTTTTCAATGTACAGGTTTTGCCTTCCTTTTGTCATATTTACCTCTAAGTTTTTAATATATTTTACGCTATTGTAAATGTTACTGCTTTTTATAAATTTCAATTTCTTATTGCTTGTTGCTAGTAAAAATAAAATTCTCTGTGTGTATTGATCTTATATTCTGCTAAATTTTTAAATTTATCTGTTCTTTTACCTTTTTTGTATATACCATTCGATTTTTTACATTGACTACCATGTCATCTGTGAATAAAGACAATTTTATTTCTTTCTTTATATATATATATAAATTTTTTAAGATCATTAGCTTAGGTGCTTTAAATTGTGTCTCATACTTTCCTTGCCCCAAAGCCATCAGAATTTTTAAAATGTCCATTGAGGATCTTGAATTCCTTTCAGGCTGTTCACTATTTTTTTTGATGTACAATTGCTATGAAATACTGATTTATATCAGCTCTAATTGCCCTTGTAAGCAGAAGAGGGCTTCATGACAGACCTTTGCAAAAGAATTCTTTAGACCCCTGGATATATGGTGTATATAGTGGCAGTTTAGGATTCGAGGTAAAATCTTGCCTGACCACCTGATTCCTTAAGCTTTAAGTCACATTCATGACCAGTTTTATGCCTTTGAAATATCCCTTGGAGAACAAGTAAGTGATTGGCCACTCTTAACTTTCTTCAGCCTTCATTCAGCTATCAGTAATTTAGCATATACTGCCTGCTCTGTGCCTCATATTGTTCCAGGCATTTGAGGGTATACAGACGGTATAATAAAGTGCCTCTATATGGTATGGTAGCCCACGGCAAACTCTGGGGGTCTGCTCTATAACTACTTGTTGAAGATTGCTTTGAAAACTATTGCTTTTTTCTTTGTTTGCTTTGTATGTATGTTATATTATACAATAAAAGAAGTTAAAAAACAGCAACAACAATAAAGTGCCTCTGTTCTCAAGAGGAGTGAATAGTGTGAGATGGCTTAAAACAATATATTGTCTTTAGCCAAGCTGTATTAGCAACAGGATCCATGAGTTCCTGTGAGAAAAAGATTTCTGCAGGTGGTCAGGAAAGGCCACATGGAAGAGAGAATTGAGTTGGACCTTGAAAGAGGAGTGGTGATTGAATAGATGGAGAAGCATAGATTGTGAAATAGTCTCAGCACAGGACCTGAAAAGAACAGAAAGAATAGAGGAGTCTCAGAGTTCCTGCAAGTCATGTCCTTGGATCACAGAGCACCCAGAGGATGGGTGACTTAAAAATGCAGTTCAGTCATTTAAATTGTTATCATAGCCTCCATAATCCCTTGTGCACTGACACTCATCCCTGTACTTCCTTTGATTCCATTCACAAGCATTTTTCAAGGGCCAAGTATGAGCCAGGCTCTATACTAGGTATTTGATAGAGCCTAATGGGCAGACCTGTCTTGAAACTGGTGCTCCTTTCAACCAAGTGATCCAGGGGCTTTCTGAAAATTCCTCTACATACAATTTTAGAAATTTTCTGAGAAGGTCAAAAAGGTGACTGGCTGGCACCCCTGTATGTCACAGGACCATAGGCCAATGAAACCAGATTCCTAAGCATGCTACATTAGAAATTTTGATGAGATTTCACGTCCTATCATTCAAAGGCTTTGGATTTTTTTATTCAGGGGAGGCTTATATGTTATATATTATAAGCAATATCTTCAAAAGTATTATGACAAAGCACGGTCTCAATTATTTGTAGGAGTGGGTAAAGCAAATTAGGGAAACAAACAAAAAATGTTTAATATATGAGTGAGTGGAGGTGAGTTTGGAGGCTCTTAATTTCCATAAACTAGTAATCTTTCTAAACGTCTTTTGTTTTTCTCATGATCCTACGATAAGGGCCCCTACAAAAAACTGCTAGGTGTTTAGAAATCTAATGAAGCCTTGCTTCTCAGAGAGGAGTGAACCATTAACAAGAGGAGAGCCCTAGTTTATGGGGCACAACATTGTTAGGGGCCCTGGGTGGCACCCATTACTTGAGGACATCTAGGAAGAAGTGTGGAAAGATCTTGGAGAGATGTCTAAGGAATTTCAGGCCTCATGAAGAAGTTGTTGGCCAGTGGCATGCTAGTTAATGTTTGATAACCAATGGAGGAGGGGATAGTAAGTAATGAAAGGGGATAGAGATAGGGCTGCCTTCTAGTGTTTGCTGAATATTCACACCATGGTATCAATGTGAAGTCACCTCGCTTGCAAAATTTCTGAAAATTTTAAGTCAGCTATCATAGACAAGCTGTGTGAGCAAGCTCCAGCAAACCATTGGTTGTTGAGAAAAACCGGGAGGAGGGAGTGAGTGTGGATTACTTTTCCCTTGGGAGCCAGTCATATAAAAATTCTCCCCAGGGCAGCTATGGATCTCAAACAGAGCAGTCGAGGCCTCTGAGCAGCCCTCTCTGAGAACCCCTGTGTTGTTTTCTATTCTTAGAACAGGATCCTGACCAACATGAAAGGTAGCCTTGGCAGAGGTATGTGCTGGAGAGCTGAAGTTTAAGACTACCACTATAACCATAATTCATTTTCCTGTTCTTGGCAGTACGGTTTTCTACAACAGCCTGTAGTTTTGCATTGTCTCTGTGTAGCCATGAGTGATGGTTGCTGTGGGAACTCTTATTGAGTGTAAGCATGTCACACAAGCATCAGCTCTCTGACCCTGCCTTTCTTGTTGCCTTTGTTTAGATTCTGGTATTTCAGTTCATTTGTTTGACAGAGAAAAAGTTTGATATGAATTGTGTGTTCACTGGACTTTAGTTGGTCACTGCATTCATCAAAGCAGAAAAGGTGCAAAGTCTAGGGCAGGGGGATTTCCCCATAGCTGCTTATCCTTCAAAATCAACCTTATGTAATATAGGACATCTTGAGAAAGTCCACATGAGAGAATCAGGTGACTGATTATGTATTGCTAAGATGACCACTTTTATTTGGACCAGGAGGTAAGCAGTGCTCCCAGAGGTCCAAGTACTGTGAATTAAAAATAGACAATAAGTGGATAAAAGGAAAGGAACAGCTAGTAGTTATTGAGCTGTATGTGCTGGATACTTTTATATGGGTTATTTACTTAATTCTTAGAACTATTTGGGGTAGGTATAATTATCCTCATTCATAGGTGGGGACACTTAAAGAGGCTAATTTGCCCAAGTTCACACGGCCATTTGTGGTAAAGCCATAGTGTGAACCTAGGTCTGACTCCAAAGTTTAAGCTTTTATTTCATTTCATCAGCCTGGAACATGTGTAACAACCTAAGCTTGTCAGCTTTTTGAAGGAAGGGGACAGCTGGGAACAGGAAAGTGAAGGAGAAGCAAAGAGAGTAAAGATAACAGGTCTTATTCTTGGAGAATGGGAGAAGTTCTGCATTGGAAAGGACCCATTCATTTGAGAATTAATTAAAACCCATAAGAAATGCATCTCCAGGTCTGCCTGCAGGGAGAAGGAAGTACTGAACAGAGGCCTGGAGCGTTTGCCTGCCTGCCAGGTAGAAATGCCTAAGCAGAGGCTCCTGACTCAGTATAACTTATAAATGAGATGAGTTTCTGTTCCAACTAAATATGCCAGGAAGGTCACTGTAAGAAAACATGCCCACAAACCAAAGGGGCACAGTGATTTTTAATTTATTTTATTTCTTTTTTTTTTTTTAGTTGAGTTCTGGCTGGTTTTATTAAAGAAAATTTTTACTTGGTTTACCTTTTGTCAGTTTGTTCTGGCATGGTTCTAATGAAATCACAATCACTTGGATCAATATAGCCAGTGTGCATACCCTAATATTTTCCACACACTGTGTCCAATTCAATATTATTGCTTCTATAGTGATAGACAACAGTTTTGTACTATTGCAATACCCTGTTTCTGATTTCCTCAAGGCCACTGTGTTGGCAGTTGTTGGCAAGCGTGACCAGTTTGTGTATCGTGGAGGCGCGGGAGGATAGGGGGAGACAGTGTTAGAACTAGTAGACATTGCAGTAGTTGTCGGCTTTTGAAGAGGTTATAGGAGACAGTAGTCGCCTAAAAAGAGCCTTCAGCCGAGTTATTAGATGAGACAGTATGGGTAATATTTCCATCTTCAGTTTGTTTTTTAGCTGCTTCCTTCCTTCCAAATAGATCTTTGGGAACCTTGTTTTATTTCTACTATGACCTCTTCCCAGGAGGTGGCTCAGAAATCTATAAGGTATGCTCAGGAGAGCATGGTTTGCCACTGTGCTAACATCAGAGGCCAGAAGCATCATCATGAAAACTTTATCTGTTTTAAGCAATGTTAACTGGAAACATTTTTGGTAAGTACCCTAATAGCATTTTAACCTCTCATAGTGCTACTGTTCAAAGAATATTGAAACCTCAAAAAATGACCCACCCAGCTACAAAGGAAGCTGTGGATAGCCCACAGATGGAATTTCTGGTAAAGGATTCTGCCTGCTATGGAGGGATAGGTAAGTAAGGCCTGGCAAGAGAACAGATTCCTTGTCGAATTTCCAGGGAGTCAGGAGCAAAGAGACAGTGTTTTTGTCCCCCTCCCTGAGATGTGATCTTTTTCTAAGGAAAGAAACCTCAAGTGGGGAGGACAAAGAGACATCTGCCTCTCGACTTGAGCTGGGCAGAATCCCTCAATTGAAGCAAGCCATAGAGAAGAAAGCCTGATGTGGATTTTCTGTATCATGTTTTCCACACCCCCATTACATTGGCTTCCTTTTAGTATGATTGGATGCCTTGCTTTGCAGAATAAGGACTTCATTGTGTTGGGTCTGAAATTAGCACAAAGAAAAGCTTCACAAGGGGTATCTAGGGCTTCTACCAAATCAAGTCAGGGAAGCTGGAGCTACTGCTCAGGGAAATTTTTTTTTTTTCTTATAAATATTTTTTAATATGACCATACAATATTTGCCCTTTTGTTTCTGGCTTATTTTACTTCACATAATATCTCCCAGGTTCATTTACATCGTTGCATGCCTCACAACTTTGATCCTTTCTGGAGCCATACAATATTCCATCATATGTATACACCACAGTTCATCATTTTACTTCTCAGTCAGTGTATCCTTTAGCCACCTCTATCCAATGGGCATCATATAGTCAACACTCCATTAGACAATCATCAGCATTCTCAATTTTAGACAATTTTCATTATTCTCAAGAGAAAAATATTAAATAAACATACCCTCACCAAACAGAAAATCCAAACCTCTCTTTAACTCTTGTCCCTCCCCCACCCCCAATTAGTTATTACTGCGGTACTGTTTTTTTGTTTTGTTTTGTTTTTTAAATTTTTTTATTAATTAAAAAAAGATTACAGAGAGAAACACAAACATTCCCAATATGTGATCCTTCCGTTCTACATATATAATCAGTAATTCACAATATCATCACATAGCTGCAGATTCATCATCCTGATCATTTCTTAGAACATTTGCATCAATTCAGAAAAAGAAACAAAAAGACAACAGAAAAAATAAAACAAAAACAGAAAAAAAAACCATACCCACTATACCCCTTACTCCTCCCTTTCACTGGTCACTAGCATTTCAAACTAAATTTTAACATTTGTTCCCCTTATTATTTATTTTTATTCCATATGTTCTATTCATCTGTTGACAAGGTAGATAAAAGGAGCATGAGACACTAGGTTTTCATAATCACACAGTCCCACTGTGAAAGCTACACCATTATACAATCATCCTTAAGAAACATGGCTACTGGAACATAGTTCTACATTTTCAGGCAGTTCCCTCCAGCCTCTCCATTTCCTCTTAGATAATAAGGTGGTATCTATTTAATGCATAAGAATAACCTCCAGGATAACCTCTCGACTCTGGTTGGAATCTCTCAGCCATTGACACTATGTCTCATTTCACTCTTCCCCTTTTTGGTCGGGAGGATTTTCTCAATCCCTTGATGCTGTGTCTCAGCTCATTCTAGGGTTTTTCTCAATCCCTTGATGCTGAGTCTCAGCACATTCTAGGATTTCTGTCCCACGTTACCAGGAAGGTCCACACCCCTGGGAGTCATCTCCCACGTAGACAGGGGGAGGGTGGTGAGATTG